>JANHGB010065128.1:0-23702 GCA_026283785.1 Coracopsis vasa | reverse complement strand
TCCAGCCTCGCCTTGAACACTGCCAGGGATGGAGCATTCACAGCTTCTCTGGGCAGCCCATTCTAGTGCCTCACCACCCTCACAGTAAAGAACTTCTTCATTATATCTAACCTGAAGTTCCCCTGTTTAAGTTTAAATCATCTAGCTAACTCCTTATGAAAGCAACAATCTTCTTCTAGAAGTGGGACTTCCTTACTTAACAAATTAATCTGGCCCATTTTTCTTTTTGAATAACTGTACTTTTAAAGACTCTCTCCAAAGCATTCCTATACTGGGGTTTTTGTGTGTTGTGCAAGAATTAAGTGATGTTGACCAGGGGAAGGGAAGAAGGAAAGGGAAGTTATGAAATACAGTCAGAGATTTCTGAACACGATGTGAGAAGAGGGTGCTGAAAATCTAGTAAAAGACAGGAACTGGGATCTAGGACAAAATTTTGTTGGAGACTACTGCAGGACCAGATCAAAACCCTGATAAAATAATTAGAAGTTGGCCAGTCACTGCAATTCAGATGTAAGTTGTAAAAAGCAGATTATCTTCTCACATCCAGGAGATCATAGAGAATCCAAAATATTTTAGTTGAAGAAACTTGAGTATACAACAAAAACATATCATGTTGTCATGTTTGTCACTGCATATACAAACCAGAACAGTGGTCAGCCTCTGTGTGCTGATTTGAACCTACCAGAAGAGTGATCAGTGCATTGGCAGATAGGGTGACAAGAGCACTGTTGTTTAGGAAGGATGACAGGATCCCAAGTCAGCCAAGATTTTGAGATCTGTCTGCACCCTTGTTCAAAGCAAACATACCAAAAAAAAAAAGAAAGAAAGAAACCCAAACTGTTTGCATAATATCTGGAACAAGGTAACTTATGAAACAGAGAAATCTCAAAAGAAAGCAGATGAAAATAAAAGGATCTAAACATAATCTTTGCCAGCCCTCTTTGTCTTTGAAAGACAGGATGTGTTCCCTTTTCTCGATCTCAGTCAGGAAACTTTCTGTTGCTTTCTGCTTTGCAGCAAATTTAATATAATCCCCTCAGGGGAAAAGCTTCTTTTTATTCCCAAGGAGGCCTTGCCATGGATCAGCATCCTGCCATTGCCATGTGTCTCCTGACTTGCCCCAGCTGTGAGCTCCCTCTCTGCCCAGCCTGTTCTGAGATGCTTCCCTGTGGCCACAAGGATTTCCTGTGGCCAGGCTACATCCACCTCCACACATCTGGAGGGACCATTCCCAGGTTACATTCCCAGGTTACACCACTCCCTGGGAAATCCATCATTTCCCAGGCTACATCCACCTCCACACATCTGGAGGGACCAGGATCACCGGAACAGGAGTATCTGTAGGGATCAATGGACACAAGAGCTCCAGAGCGTAGTGAAGTTGTCATTCCAGAATCATCATCATAGAACCACAGAATAGTTTGGGTTGGAAAGGACCTTAAAGCTGACCTAGTTCCAACCCCCTGCCACAGACACCTTCCACTAACCAGGTTGCTCAAAGCCTCATCCACCTGGCCTTGAATACGCTGAACAGAGACTTGCAAGACCCAGGTGATGTCAGTGATGCAGGGAACAATGAAAAGCAAGGGGACAACAACAATCAGAAAACAAATACAGGGGCTCTGTGGAACAGAATGACTAGGGACTTTAAATAGGACCTGGTAAGCAATGGCACCTGGCAAACAGCTCTAAGAGTCTGCATTTAGCAACAATTCTGAAAATTTCAAGTTGAATACAAACATATGAGATACTGATGCCTAAATAAACACTGTTCTGGGTGTATGGCAAGAATGCACTGATGTGAAGGCCAAGAAACTGCATATTTCCATTTAACACAAGAAACCATAAACCTGTCTAGACTCCAAAAGAGTGAGATCTGCAATTTCTGGAAGTCCTGTGAAAGATAAGACTCAGTAAAATGGATTGAATGTATTAGAGTAGCACAGTCATTACAGTACAATATTAGTCCTTAGCAATCCTAGATGGATTTTTTGCCATTAACGGTATTGATTCTGAGAAAAATGTGTTTAAATTGACATTTAAGGGTCATTTAAGGATTGGAATATATGATAGATGGTTTATATTTGCCCTAAATAAACATCAGACATAAAGGAAATTGTTAAGTCTGTTGCTTGTGCCAAAGATTATAAAAAATCTCAAAGGAGACCATGTCAGTAAAATAGAAAAATCAGCAAATCAAGTCTTTGGAGTATGTACAGATAAGCTTAGGCTAGGGGGGAAAATAAAAAAACAAATGAAAATAAGAGGTATTCGGCTTAATCTCAGACAGTAAGAATATATCTGTGAGATCTCATTTAATCACATCCACTTTTGCTAGATGTGGTGTATTTTAAAAGAGTGTCTGGCAGATGGTAATAATTGAGTGAACACCTCAAAAGTATTCTGTGTACTATGGTGTAAATTCTAAGTGTTCTTACCTTCAGTCTAGCAGGTTGGTAAGAAAAAGGTGTTGAAATGATCGTTGACCAAAAAAAGCTGGCAAAGCAATATAAATATTTTGGGTAGTACTGAGTCATGGTGCCAGTACTATTAATTCTGCACAATCCCCAGGGAGTGCGGCAGCAAGAGAAAGATGAGGCAGAACACAAGAGACTGATGTCCAGGAACTGCTTCTATTTTATGAAAGTCATAGTCTGCATTAGCTGGGTGGGAAGCAGTTGTGCTTTGTCCCAAGGGCTAACCTGCATCCCTACTGGACCCCTGGAATAATGATGTATCTCAAGAGCTTCCAGGGGTGGGAAGCAAAGGTGCTCTGCAGAGGCTGGCTGGTCTGAGCCAGGAGCACATGGATGTGGTGGGACCACAGCATGTGGCTCTCATGGAGCTAAGGGGCTCCTGTCTGTCAAGAATGATATCTGGAGGTCTTGTGGGAGGGGCATCAGGTAGTACTTCATGCTGTAGAGTATTCATAATTAATTGTGCATGAGTATTTAGGTTGTCTACTGTGATAGTTATGGTACACTGGTAACCCAGACATTTATGGTAATGTTTGGCAATGACCAGGACATGTGGGATCTGGACATTTTGAGTGGTACTGGAAAGAACCAGTTAGAAGCATCTGCTAATTTCCAGCATCTTCTGTGAGGTGGTGCAGGGTGACTGGATGCATGACAAAGTGCTGAAGGCTTCCTGGTGCAGGTGGCTGCTGATGGAATCAGACAGCTTATAGGTGATGAAAGAGGAAGAGAACAGAAAAGCAATAAGAACAGAAGGTGCTCAGAGTTCTGGAAAACTTCCTCCAGACAAAAACAAACAAACAAAAACCAAACATAGTCAATATATGAATGTGTCTAGCATTTCTCAAATGCAGATTCTCCTAAGGTCTAATTTTTATTATCTACACAGTGTGTTGCTTCTGCATCTAACCTCCTTCCCTTCCTTCATGTCTTTTAGTGCTTTCATGTCTCTCTCCCCTTGCCTGGGTTACCCTTGTCTCAAATGGTCATGTTTCCCTCTCCCTTTCTTCTCTTTCCCAAACTATCTCCGCTTCTCCAGGACTTGTCAGTTTCTCAAAGCCTTCATCTCTGCACCATGGTAGTGACTTTTAGTTCACTGGTGACTTTTTAATGCTACTAACCTCTTTTAAATAGGGCAGAGGAGAAAAATATAACATTTAGGCTAATTTTATTCTTTCCTTTCTGGGAATTAAAACTGTATGTTCACCCACAATGGTGTGTGAAGTTCATGGACACAGTGCAAAATCAAACAGCTTAATGATTTCCCTGGCTAAATAACCTTGGATCATTTTTCCTGGATATGACTAGTTGATGTATTGCATATCCCTCTCTCCAAATGGAAAACAACATATTCACAGGCCAGATTTGCAGCTGATTTAAATTGGCATGGTTTTATTTTATTCAGCTGAGTTTTGAATGGGGTCTATCTCTGTGTCTAGAAATTAGTATCTCTCCATCCTACTTCCTGGTATCAAAACACTTATCTATAAAAATATATAGTTGTATATTTTCCAATTAATAGACAAAAAAAGATTAAGATGTGACCATGTCATTTGTAATTCTATCATTTGTATTGTATATTTTTGTTATTAGTTATTAGAATAGAATATAACATTTTAAGAATAATTCAAATCTTATTTAATAATAATATTTAAAAAATAAGTAATGCAAAACACTTCAAGAAATTCAGTTCTCAGAATTTTGTAAGAAGTGATTTCTGCAACTGAGCAAAAAGAGGAGTATAATTTTATCATGTTGAAATAAATTCTACACTCATACAATTCTTTTAGTTAAAATCTAGACAAAGTGTTACATGGGGTTGTAGGAGAGGGTTGTGCCATTAGTGTAACTGCCTGCTGGATCATCTAAACTTTAAAATACCATGCAGTTTCCTCCTCCTTCTCAGGGAGGTGCTGATGTCTCAAAGAAGTATCAGACTAAATTATATTGTTATATTTTGTCAGGAGGCAGTTCTGACCCTTTCAAATGCTCAGCAACCCTTATTTTCATATAAGATTAGGGTCTGCTTTTGTAAGTGTAGCTTTGTAAGTGAATCAATTGTTATTTGCTATTTCATCCCGTAACTTTCCTTTTTATGATTTCAAAATCAGAAATCAACCGCATGTTAAGATCTCTGTTGCTGAGGAAGAAGTGAGAGCACTAGGACTGGAAGGCAAGTATTTAAATAACAAGGACGGAGCTCTCTTTATGTAATGTTTTTAGAGTGTGTTATTAGCTTTAGACAGTTCTTTAAAACTGATAAGGTGGATTCCAAACTGTAGTGAATGAAACTGAGAAGCCTTGGAACAACCTCCCCTCTCCAATTATTCTTACAAACCATTACAGAGTAAAGTATGTCTTCTATGAAATTTAAGCCATAGGAGCTAAGCATGCGGAAAGGGGGTGTGTGTGTGTGTGTGTGTGTGTGAAATCCTGGTTTACTGATTGGAACTTGATTTTCTTTTTTTTTTTCTTTCCCTTTAGAACAGCCCACAGCCCACAGAAAATAAAAGCAGTGATTATCTGTTCAGATGCAAAAAACCTGTCATTATTTGACATGAGAAAGTCAATATGCCCTGGAGAAGAAACTAAGCTAGGAATGATTGCTGTCCTTCTTTACCACTACCACAGGAAACCCATCATTAACAATCTGAATCAAATCCATAATTTCCAATCACATAAAGCGTATATCCTCCTGTTCATTTCTGGTAATACCAACCTCATAGTAAACATCATACATGTTCACCATGTCTACTGATGAAAAAAGTCACAGTAAAGACACGTGGATTTTCTTGTACATGTCAGTATTTTAAGGCTCATTACATAAGCTGGCACCAATGTCTTGGCTTTTTAGTCTCTGAGAACTGTGGTGACCATCTGGAAGATCTGAGTTTTGCAGCTGTATTCAATAAGACAGTGTTGGACTAAATCTTGGAAAAAAGTGACTAATGCCAAACTGTCTATCACTGTCAATTTGGCTATGCTTTAGACATATAAATTCCCCTGAACAGTTGGGAAAAAATAATAAAGTCAGCTGTCTCATTAAACAATACGTTTCATCCTAATGAGCGCATCACATTTGAGATAAAGAATGAATCATAATTAATGACATGCATGATAGCACAGAGATTGTCTGGACTGTACTGGCCTATCTTTCAACTTTAACTCTTACGAGAAAATAGTTGCTTTACATAAAAAGAGCGAGTTCATCTGAGGCTTGTCCAAACCAGTGTTGCCAAGTAAACTCAGTTACGACAGTGGTGTCATGCAGATAGCTGCTTACTGTAAGCTGGCCTTATGTAAGGTCATTAGACATGAGAAGGTTTCTAATCTACTTTGCAAGGCAGATAGGGGAACTGCAATGAAAATCAAAAACAGGAGATAAGTTCCTTCAAATAATTCAGGCTTAAATCGGTTCTTGACTCCCTGAAAATAATAAAAGTATATAGATAATGAATCTTGTATGTAGTCTTACTCAAGATTAATGAAATTTAAGGCTGTCAAATATCTACAAGAAAGTATGAATGGCGCTGATCCTAAATAAGTCAATATCAATGACACTATTTCTGTTGACTTTATGGTCTTATATTTAGATGTAGCAGTTTTTACTTTCTCCTGGTTAAAGCTAAAGCAATCAATCATAACAAAAAAACCCATAATATAGTAAAACTCATTGGCGGGGTGTGTGTGTGTGTGAAGGGAACCTGAGTGAAATGGTCTTGCTTAATAAAAGAACTTGTGCTGGCAAATATTTGCTATTGCATCACTTACACTGCAAATCTGACTTAAAATAGGGGGGAAATTAACATCTGTAGATGGGAACATATAAGCTAACGTCATACTGACATTATTACTTCCTTTCAATAGGTGCTTAGATTATATAGCATATTTTTTGAAAATGTTGTTACTATTGGAAATTAATTCGCAAGCTTAGCCTATAATGAAATGTTAAATAAAATACAGAAATGCAAATTAATTCACATTATATGTATTTTCAGGATTAGATTTATTTATTCCATTACTGAAGCATCCTATTCTTATTATAAAACTCCTACAAAATGTTTCCTTTGTAGATATGCCAAGTTCAAACGAAGCAAGAAGCCTAACATTTTAAAAAACACAAATAAAAGCTTTCCTAGCAGGAACTGCAGTTTTCACTAATCTGTCCTTTTGTGTTGTTCAAGTTCTTCTAAAATATGCAGCTTGAGGTACAGTTCTGCCATTTTATAGTTTCATTTTATAGAAAAGGTCAAACAAAAAACATTTTAAACCAGTTTGAGATATACATATGATTTGTAATGAGTGGAGATTGTTTCTAACTGAGCTGTCATTAATGACAGTAAAATTTGTAGTACAGTCATTCTTACTCTGACTAATGCAATGAAGGTATCTTTCATTATTCTCAAGTTTTCTCATTACAGTCTTTATATCCCTGGAGTTTTGATTCTAACAAGCAGTCCGATAGTCCCTGCAAGCCAGCCTGTGATTTCTTCTCCCTTCTGTGTAAGATCTGCTAATTGTTAATGTAAAGAAGTAGTTTACTGGCGCTTTCGTATACTCTCCTAGGTCCCTCTCCCCTGCCCCCTTTTTTCCTTTTAGGCGTGTGTAGCCCAAAGCACCCTTCCAAGCAAAGACGTGGCAGAGAAGCAGAAACAGTCTGTGCAGAGCATCTGTTTGGGAGCCTTCCTAAAGGCAGATCCCTGCCGACCGCTGATGGAAATCATCTGTGGAAAAGCGGAGGGCGTGAGTCATGTGACCTCTTGGGGCTTAATTACTGAGAAGTAAATTGCCTGGGTCCCTCTTGCTCACCAGCTGCTTTAGAAAATAACAGGCAAAATGTGAACAAAGGAGGCAGTTCTCAAATACCTAATATGAACAAGCAGCTTCTGCTTCAAGTGTGTGCATCTCTGATTTGTATGGACCTGTGTGAATGCACACATCTGTCTGTGAACAGCAAGCATTTAAAAAGCCAAAATAAACATCTGTGGTTTTACACAGCATGAAAACAGGTAGTACAAAAGAGAATATTCACAGTTTACAATCGAGAGCATAAGTATTGGATATAGCTGGTAGACAAAAGTAATTTATATCAAATCTTGTGGAGGAAGCTAGCATGTTGCAAGACTTCTCTGAAGCAACATCAGCACATACGAGCATAGTACACATTTCTGTCAGTCTTTCCTCAGGTTCTCCATGTTGTCAAGAAAACAAACGTACCAGACTAAGGGAATTTCTGTGGTTTGCTGCCAGGATGAATATAGCAACTTGATTACGGTCCAAGAGTATTAAAAATTAAGAGTTTAAAACTCTTTCATATGGCGATGTTTGAGATACCAAAGCATTTCCTGTTCCTAATGAAGGAGGACTGTGTGGTAGCTGTTGACGAATAGTCTTTTTGTACTGGAAACACCCGTATTATGTCTGGATTTTGAACTAAGTTCTTCCATGCTTTAGCACAAAGATGTGCTATATGGCCATAAAGCAAGCACACCAGTAATTTATATCTTCTGGGCTACACAGTATGACTACAAAATATGTGATGGAGCTAGGACCCTGTCAGATAGATGAAAGCTAAAAATGAGTTTAGTTAGGGAATGACTCAGGAAAGGACAGGCTAAGGGTCAGGCTGAAGGAAGAAGAAATGTCTGCAGGAGCCCCAAGGCAGGAAGCAAAAGAAAGGCTGAGAGCACAGAAGCTGGCCAGTGGCCCAGGCTGATTCCCAGATTCTCACGGGGCCCTAAAATAAACAGGCAACATTTGTAGCATAGACATAGCCAGCAGGTTGAGGTAAGTGATTATTCCTTTCTGTGTTGTACTTGTGGAGTCACATCTGGAGCACAGTGTCCCATTTTGGGCATCCCAGGACAAGAGGGATGCTGACAAATTATGAGGGTCCAGCAGAGGTCCACCAAGATGGTTGGGATTGGACCATGTCAAGTACAGAGGGACTGAGGTTTAGTCAGCATGGAGAGCAGAAGTCAGAGAGCAGAAGTCAGAGAGCATCTCATTGCTGCCTTTAGTTCCCTTGGAGGTGAATGTTACAGGAACAACAGAGGTAGACTCTTCTCAGAGGATGAAGACAAAAAGGATGAAGCAAAAGGATGAGACATAAAAGTCACAAATTGCAGCTAGGGGAACTCTGCTGGATACAAATCCACAGCTGAACTGATTAAGCACTATAGCAGGTAGCCCAGAGAGTTTCTGGGCTTTCCATGCCTGTAGGCATTTGGTGCTGCATTAAACAAGGCCCTGAGCGGCTTGACCTAAGTTTGAAGTTTGCTTTGCCCTGGTCTCAAAAGGACATCCCAGCCTGAATTATTCTGGTTCCAATGTAAGCATTTAGAAAGCAGTGGAAGTTAACAACCTAGAAATACTCCGTAGAGAAATAGAGCATTCACTGAGCACTTAGTATGTACCATAAACCCCAGTGTGTAAATGGTGAGTGACTCTTACTACACATAGTATCCAAGTCACCCCTCAGCAGGTAGGGTGAGGTTTGCATTTGTCCTTGGTTCAGAGAGGAGGCACAAGGAGTAACGTGCTTAGAAGCTTGCTACATTTATTGGTTTGTCTCAGTCTTATTTTTACACTTCAGTACCAGAAATAAAACCTCCTTATCTTCAACTGACAAAATTAGTTGCCAACTGCTTCAGTTTGTGGTTACATTTCAAATGGGGATCAGGCAGCTTTGAGGGGAGGGTCGCCAACTCTAGTCTGGCAAAAATGAAAGAATTTTTTTTTTCAAATTCATAATATTCAAACAATCTAAGTATTGATACTGCAGGTTGCTTGTTGCAGCATCTCTGTTTGCTGATGGAAAGCCTGAATAGGATCTTGGCCCTACTCTGGATACAAGTACAAGTTTCTAATGTGTCCAGTGAATGGCAGCCACATATGTATTCCATTATTTCATTGTTATTTAGTCTATTGTTTACCAGAAAGAGACAGATAAGAGTATTACAACATTATGAACATACAATTAAAAATCATATGTTCAAAAGTTATGGCACTATATATAGATATTTTTTTTTAAGAGAAAACTGAGAAGGATCTTGAATGAGCTTCTTTGATTTTGTTTTTCAGTTGGATTTTGTTTGGGTTATTTGTATTTTTCATTTTTATTTTATTTCCCCCTCAACTATACTTTTTTCTGGAAAATACTCATGAGACATATGTTTTGAATGCTTTCCTTTATCCTTAGCTGACATGGTCATCTCGGGAACACATGCACACTTGCACGTTTATAGGCCTGGCATACATGCTTTGAAAGACATATGTGTCACTTCCAGGCAGGAATTCAAAAAGCTTTTTGAGCTCTGCAGTGTTTTACTGACAGCCTGGCTTGGTGTCTTATTCTTTAATTGTGTTTTCTTTAAAGAGTGATTTCTGTTCCTATCTTTTGTTTTACTCATTTCATAAGCCAGAGTAGGTCTTCAGCTCAATTTTCTTTCTTTGGTAACAGAACAGAAAAGTTTTTAAACACGTACGTTTATTTGTAAAATAGGCTAATGTTTGTTGTCTTCAGTTACAGCATTCCACATTGTGAACTGTAGCCACTTGCAGCTTTGTCTCATGCTCAGTCCAAACTTTAATTACTGACACAACTCACATCAACATTATTTGGAGGATTGAGGCAAACTATTTTGGATTACAGGTCAGTTCACAAACATATACTTGACATTTTGATGGTTTTCCATTGAAGATTAGAATAAGCAAAAGGACTGTTCGCTTGCAGGCATGCATAGTGAACATGTGCTGCACATAATGATTCCATGGTGTGTAACTTTAATTAAACTTTATTAAAACCTTTAATTACCTTTATTAAGCTACATGAGGACTTAGAGGTAGAAAGCATTGGTCAGGAAAATCTTTTCCTCAAAGTTTGATAAAAGCAAAATGTTGATAAAGGAAATGTTTTTATGAGAAGTTGGATATATTCACAATAGCAGTTATTTCTGTCCACAGCTAAGTAAAATATGGTGTCTATTTTGTGAAAGACTTCATTATCAAGCAAAGCTATTATTTTCTACTTCAACATCCAACAGTGCTTGGATACATTAATGGCTTATACTGAATGCAAATCATTTAATTCCAGATCCTTTTGGTTTTTATAGAAAACTGGCAAATGGAGTAAATATAAAAAAAATTCTGGCAACTAAACCTTGTTATGAGTAGATATGCATAAACATCCAAGAAGTTTCTCTTGATGGAGTTCCTCCCTAAACTTTCCAGCCTTGTGGAAGAGGGCCAGGTCCTAAGGAAAATGAGCAAGAATGTGAAGCAACAAACACCATAATTCTCAACACGTAGGAGGCCAGACCTGGTGATGGGAAAGACAAGTTATTTGGTGTCAACTGGAGTTACTGACACCAAATGAAACATCCCCTGATAAGCAGAAAATCCTCCTTGTTACCAGAACCCTACATATGTTGCAGCTACCACTAAAATGACTTTAAGGGTCAAATTCACAGCCTTGTAGAAAAAAATCCTATTGAAAGTTCAGGATATATATGGATCTCTTTTAACAAAATATCCAGAAGTAGTGAATCCCATCTTTTTATTTTCCACCTATGCTCATCTATATGCCTTACTTAATTCACATTTTAAGTGAATGCACTGAATTTGATAGATATGAAAATACTCTTTTTTATCTGTATTTTACTAATAAACTGAATACTTCAGCTTTATTTTTTAACTTAAAAAAGCCCCAAACCCAAACTTACTATCTGGGACATGATTATTACTGTTTATACAATCTAAGTAGTTTACTGCAGTAACTGCCATTTAGATTCCTCTCTTCATTACATCCTGTCCTAGAGCTGAGTAAGTCTCAGCTACACATGCTATCTAAGTCTATCTAAATCAGAATCTCCTTTAGTTAAATTCGGTTATGTATAAGGGATTTTCATAGTGATGAAAAATATCTACATGTTCATGATAAAATCCACATTTTCATCTCCTGTTTGTTGTTTTGTTAAAAGGACAAAGAAATGTGAATGACAAATTAAAACAATGTAAAATGGATAATCCCCACATTGCTTCTATCACATGCTAGAGCAAGACATCAGGATTTGTTTGCTTTTGGCCATGAAAAATAACATTTTGCTTATCCTGTGCATTACTTGTGATTAAATCACACTGCAAAACACTGATGCAAACACACTTACCAGCTTACATGCACACACTTTTCCACTGAGAGAAGAGATGAAGCAGCATTGCACACAGCAAATGCTAACTGGATCATCAAGGGCACTTTTAGGACCAGCTCAAGCACTATGGTGGGAGAACAGGTCATTTTTTCCTCTCTTGTTTCAGTTCGAATTCTGTCACAGATCTGTGACATACAACAACAGAATAAAAAGCTGTAAGAGAGAAAGAGGTATTGTGATCTGTGGACTCATCTGTGTTCTGCAGGAGCCCACCTTTCAGGAAATCTTCCATAGCTTATATCAAGTCCAAAGCATTTAGGAGAGAAGGAGGTTTGGAAAGGTAAAGTTTTTATAGCCAGAATTACAAGCTGATCCAAGGGAATTTTCTTTCCTGGAACTGGTGACATGGGATTGACTGACTGCATCAGTGAGCAGATTGCTGAGTGCCGACTATGTAAAAAATAATGTGTGATAAAGTCATCCACTTTGCTAGATAATCTGTACCAACCCAAATGAATAATAGTATAAGAACAATGGTTGGCATATTTATTGGAAATTTGGCTTGTGCTACTTCATACTCTCTGTTGTGTGTGACACAGATTTTGCATTTTTGGGCTACAAAAATCAGACTTAAAAGTTCACATTGGAAGCCCCATGCAGATGCTGTCTTTAGCCAGCATGAGAGATGCAGCATGAAGTAGCAGAGCTGTCAGTGCTCCAGTGCTAGATGTCTGCTCCTGTTTCTCACAGAGATGATTCGGGTGGCTTTTCACACTAATCAAAAGAGAAGTATGTGCTTAAAAAACTGAAAAGTAGTTGCCAAATTAAGAAGTTAAAATTTGAAGTGCAATATATATAGTATACAAAATATATTACAGGTCTGGACTTGCCCCCCTTGTGTCTCAGCTTTACTGAAAATGTCTCTCTCTGCATATTAACCAGGCTGTCTCCATTAAAGCACAATCAGGTAAAATTCCATATCCAGAAGGAATCCTTGCATGAACCTTTCAGTGAGAACTACCTCAGTTAATTACATAAAAACATATAAATACTTCATAAATCACTTCCTCTCCTGAATTAAGAAAAAAAATTTTGAAGAAATGCATTACAAATTAATTTAATCCAGTAAAGTGGTCCATGACTGAAGCACATTTCCCAGCACTCTTTAAAAGTAAAGTCAAACAGTAAAGTCAAATTCATCTTTTCAGATGAATTAATTACTAACTTTGGGCATTCCATGAATGATGTGGCACAGATTTGGACATTGCTGGTATAGAGTTTTTGAATGATGCATTGAAAGATCATAAATTCAAATATTCATATTTTATTATCAAATATGTCTTATTTTTTCCCCTAGTTCTTTATTTCCCCATTCTAAAATTTCTTGTAAAGGACTTGAAATTTCTTACAACTCCAAGACTTTTTTCCTTGAATATGTTTTCTACCAACTCTCTGTATCAAGACCTGCAAGTTTCAGGACTTTAATTCTCTTATCTCTTGCCTTATGTATACATTCAAACAAAACCTGTTAACTAGCAGAAAGAGGGTAAGAAAAAAATAAAATATATTTCATACTTTTGTCTGCTTGGGGTTTTTTCCTCCATATAAAAAGAGAAATATGAAAGTCTCATTTCACGCATCTCTATTTGGCTAAACAAAACATTCCCTGATTAAAATAATAAAACAGGCTTTCCCAAAGGACAAAGCATCAGACTAAGAAAATAAAAATACAAAAGAAATGTGGGGAATGTGCAACTGGTGTCAACATTACTCAACTATTTTAGGTCTGTGTTACAATATCTAAATATTTAAAATACTACAGTAGTAGAGTTAATTGCTTAGTGTTCTTGGATCTTTGGGAAGAGAAAATGCTCTCTGCCTAGCATAAAAGTGCCCTTCATTAATTCTAACTCATTTTATACAATGTGTTGAGTACAAGCATGTCTGAGATAGATAGAATAAAACTATTCACCTGTTAATGTTAGTCCTTCTGCACACAGATAAAAATAAAACCAAACAATTTTTCTATTATTACACATACACAGAATGAGCTGTTACTATAAAAAATAAATGCATGTGTTGTTGTGAGTGCATATTAGGACTGCCACTGCATTAGAATCATAGAATCATAGAATAATCAGGGTTGGAAAGGACCTTAAGATCATCTAGTTCCAACCCTCCTGCCAGGGGCAGGGACACTTTTCACTAAACCATGCCACCCAAGTCTATGTCCAACCTGGCGTTGAACACAGCCAGGGATGGAGCATCCACAACTTCCCTAGGCAACCCATTCCAGTGCCTCACCACCCTTACAGTAAAGAATTTCTTCCTTATATCCAATCTAAACTTCCCCTTTTACTCTCCAGCAAGTGCCACACAACTGTTCAGCCCAATGTGTTGCAGGACAACACCTGCTACCATCCCCTCAAAAAACTCTGGCAGAGATACTCCATTAAGTATTTCTATTGCTAGGCACTTTAGAAAGACTGCTAAAATAACTTGGAACAATTCTGCAATTTACAAAATCAATCATAAGCTAAATACTCACCACTGGAAAATAACGTAAGTGCACAACTTAGAACAAACATTTTTTCTCCCATGCAAACAAGAAGTCATGTAAAACTAAGAGTGAACTACTATCAATAAGACAGCAGACACCCACAGACAGATTTTTGTTCATTCTTCACAGGAGATACGTTAGTTTGCAAAAAAGCTCTTACTCCAAAAACGTCTTTTCACTACTTCCAATGCCTCCTACTCATCCTCTTGCCATCCACCACCACCCACCACCACCACAAAAGGAGAACTGCACATACTTCATGTACTTCTTCCTGTCCAGAGATTTCTGTGTAGCTGTTGAAAGTGTCACTCGCTCTCTTGGGCTCTTTATTTTATCCTAAAAAAGCAAAAGAACCAACAAAACCAACAGTGTTTTCAGTACTAATTTCACATTCAGCCTAAATTCAAGGGTTTTTTCCTTTCTTAAAATTCAAGGATGTCCCTTACATTCCTAGGTTAAAAAGGTTTGTGTGCCATAACAAATTCTTGTTAGGGACTTTCTGTTATTATTTTCACCATGTTTTTAATATTAACTTTTTATACATCTACACATTAAAAGTTTCAACATAATAACTCTTACTGCACTGACCTCTCTTTTTCCTTTATCTGAAGAATAAAAAGCATACTTAAACAACTTAGATCTTAAAAACTTTTTTAAGTAATTAAACAACTTAGACTTTAAAAACTTTTTACTGGCTGAGGAAGAACCTTTTAAAAGCAAAATGTTCAGTACTGAAAGTCTTTTAACAGTTCCCATTCTCTTGAATATAACACACCATTTGCCTGAGCATCTTCTCTTTACGAACTTCACGATCATGACGCAGAATATTCATTCTTTCAGATGCCTCCATTGTAAAAAAGATGTCATAGATGTCATACAGAGCAGCTCGCAGCTGGAAACAATAATTAACATTTATTAACATTTTAATATAGTAATGAGTCAAGTTTTGATCACCAAACTCTTCTCGCTTTCAATCTAAACAAAACACTTAAAAAGATAATTCTGATATCTCTCTTAATGTGTCAGCACAAAACTGGAATCTTCACAGCCATATTTTAAAGTTTTTACTTTAACAAAGTCACCTTGAAGGTTTTAGGTACTTACACTACAAAAGCAGAATAGCTAGGAAAGAAAAAAAAAGGGGGGGAAAGAAAAAAGCTTAAATTGTGTCACCTGAGCCATTACTCTTTCATGAAGGGATGCATCTTGTGCAGAAACACTTCCTCTTTTTAATGGGGCTTCAGACTGAAAATTTTTTATGAACTCCATTGTATCCTGGGGAAGACAGGAAAACAAGATTAAGCACCAGCCATCATCCCTCGCAACAAAGAAATCATTACAAACAGTAAGCTTTGGACACACAGTCTTTGACTTGGGCCTTATGACACTGAACAGTGCAATACTTAAACATGTTCATGTGATAGATATGCTGAAATTCTTCTGAAAGCAGAAAATGCATCATTTCATGTGTCAGTTGAAGACAAGAAGAAAACCAAACAGGATGTGAAGCTGCACAACATAAAAATGCTGATCTTACTTTTACAGTTTGCTTCAGATGTTTCAGTTTTTCTGTCTGCAGGAGTCTACGAGTGAGAAACCCCTTTGCCACAGCAGTGATTTTATCGAACTTCATTTGTATTTCGGGACTTAAAACCTTGAAAGAAAAAAAAAGAAGCATTTTCTAAACATTTGATTCAAAAAGCCAAGAATTATGCATTTTCACTCAACTAACATTAATCATGTCCCCGTAATTTTGAGGTAAGAAACAAGCTGTTTATGATAAAGTTTTGACTGGGTCAGAAGTACCCACTTACAAGAACTACAGGCTTTTAAAGCTATAAATAGCTTTTTTTTTGGCTTACCTGAGTCCACCTAGTTTTGATCCTGTTACTTGGCCTACATACGGAAGTTTTTATAACTCCAGCGCCTGATGGTCCCCAGAGATAGAATGATGTTTCACTTGTTGTAGCAAAGGTGCTAGGTGTTGTAGTATGAGCAAAACCTGCATGCAAATCAGAAAGTACAGTTCAACCTACACTTTTGTCCAGAAAGTAATGACTGTGGGTGTATACACACTCAGCTCTGAGGTAGCAGCTTTGTTTACAAGGTCAATTGGAAGAAGAAATCTGAGTGTTTCTGATGCATTTCCTAGCAAAATTTGCTAAACAGAAGACAAACCAAAACATTTCATAATGCCCTGGAACCAGTGAGAGGTGTTCCAATAGCTATAACTGTACTTTCTTGCATTCAAGACCCCTTGGCAGAGCCCTTCTACTCCTCCTACACAAAGCAGAACATCTGTCCCACTGCTGTGCAGCTACATGGCATGAGAATGAACCTTCTGCGACATGATGCATATCCACATGTACATCCTTGACCAAATGAGTTTTCTCTTATCCCGTTGTCCTCAAATATGCCCTATAACAATTATATAATAAATGCAATACATGGCACAGTACAAGGATGGCTGAAACTGTGCTAAATGCCATCTAGACAAAGATGCAACACAGAATTTGTTTTATATGTACTGGAGACAGCTGGAGGCAGCAGCTGTCCACATGATCCTTATCGACAAGTGTCCCAGGGCAGGAACACTGCCTTTATCAATACAGTGAGGCACCTCATCCCATCAAGCATTGTAGAGCAAAATATATCACAACATTTAATCTATGTTCTACGCAGTCAGTTTTACCAATGCTGGTAGAGTTTGCATTATGGACCGTCTCCAGCTGAGACTGCACACTTTCCAGCAAGCTGCTTTCACTTTTTTTCCTCCACTCCAACTCCATCCTACTGTTAATGTTCACTTTGGAAATTTCTATTTCCGTTGTAGCAACCTTCTTCCCTTGCAACTTTCTTTCCTGCTCTTCCAGTTCCTACAAAAGAAAGAATTAAGTATGAGACAATTTTTCTACCTCTACGAAGCAACAGAACATACATTTTTAAACCAACTGCTTTCTGACAAGCTGCAACACAACACACACCCCCTTTGCTTAGAATTTTTCCTCTTTTTACCTTACCTTCTGCAATTTCTCCTGTTCTCTCTCTTGTTCAGCTATCAGAATCGACAGTTGTTGTGCATGCTGTTCCTCAAGTCTCTTCCTCATTTCTTCAAAGGCCAACATCTTAGTTTTTAAAATCTCCTCTGAGAAGATACATTACAAAGAACCAAGTATTAAATAATTTCTATATGATCTTTGCCATGGACATAGATACTTTTAACAGGAGGATTTTGCATCATCAGTAAAAAGGTACAACAGATCTTTGCTATCAGGTTTCCATTACGTATTGCAAAGAACCTTGATATCACGTTTCCACGGTGTCTTGCAAAGAACCTCATCAGTTACTGCAGTCCTTCAAAATATTTGCATGTCCACATTAGTGGGGTAAGCATGTGAATGGACCAGCAGTAATTCCATCTGAGCCTATAGTAAAATGAGGTCACAAAAAACCTAGCTGTAAGAATGGCACACCTGCACCTACTTGGGTGAATTATGCCACTTTAGCTTGATTTGGTAGAGGCACATACAGATATAACAGTCTTGAATTTGAACAAAATACCTATATAGTGATTTGCAACCCATTAAAAGGTATTTTAATATACACAGGCTATCTTTAGTGGTCTTATTTAGACCTCGTGGAATAAGACATAGTTTTCTTAGCAAAACTAAATTCAGATTTCTACATTCAATGATACCATTGAGAATACAGAATTGACAAAAGTGATATACAATGTTTTAGCCAATGTTTCCTCATCAATTGTTTCATCAGGTATTTGTTACAAATAACTGTTGTAAGACTTTTGACTCCAAGTAGTTCCTAAGACAGCCACTACTCCATCCTGTAGCAGTTAAAAATAGCTCACGTAGCAAGGTGAATTTCAGAATGTGTCATTACTTAAAAATGAGAGAAGTAATGAGGTTACTGAAAAAAAGGTAATTTACATTCGACAAAATTTAAGCTTTTTGATATATGCACATACTTAGGAATAGCACTGACAAATGATCATTGGTTTTTTTTTCCAAAAGATTTATAAACTGAGAAGTTTAAGAAAAAGCCTCAAGTACAAGAAATCTTTTACCTTTTGCCATATTATCAGGGGCTGCAGTCTTGGTAATGTAAACTGATCCCACAGGATACTTCTGTTCCTGCAACCACTGCTTCTCTTGTTCTTCCATTCCAACTGTTAGAACACAGGGACTGTTTTCTTTTTGGCAGTTGTCGGTGTCCAAATCAAGTCTACGTTTTACCTTTTCAGAACTATTTTCTAGAAACTGCTCATGTGCTGAGGAAACACTTGGAGTGTCCATCTGCTGTTGCATATTCTTGCTCTGCATTAGTAGTGGAGATGGGTCCTCTACATCATACGACTTATTGAGTTCTACTGGAGAATTGCATTTAGTATTTTCTAGCAGACTAGATGGGTTGGTTTCATTTGCAGTCAGGAGCTTCTGTGTGACTGAAGACTGGCTGCTGGCAAATGGCTCATTCGGTTTTGCAGCAACAATATTAGTGCTGGTCTCTACTTTACATGGGCCTCTGCTATCCATCACTAGCTGTCCTTCCACTGTAGTCGACAATGTTCCTTTGCTTTCGAAGTACCCAAAGGAATGGCGATTTGGCCTGCCAACTCCCAACCCATCATAAGGGCCTGAAGAATTCCTGTTGACACGAGGAACTCTGCCAGGGCAAGCCATAGTGAAGTCCATCATGAACTTTGGCACTGATTCAGACACATTGTTTTTGTCTGCAATATCTTGCATGATTAAATCCATCGCTCTACCCTTGCCTTTAGGACTCAACTCATAAGCGTTCACTGGGTTATTTATAACTATGTGTCCCATTGATAAAGGTCTCGGGCGCCTTCGGTGCATTTTAGGGCTCATGCTTGGCTCTGGGCATGGCAATTTGGCGTAAGAGCCTGTGAGGCTCCTAACAATGCTACTGTCACGATCAAACATAGAAGTCTTTTTAAATTCTTCATCTGAATCTGAATCCGCTAGTGGGGGTGTTCCAATTCTCATTGGTATGTCCACTTTAGAAAAACTGGATAAAGAGGACATATTTGTGTTATTTGTATGAGTAGAGGCACCTTGGAGAAGGGTATTTGATTTAGTAAGACTAGGCTTATCAAATGCCACAGCAGCGCAACTTCTGCCTGCAAGTTTTGTTCTTTCTTTCACAGAGTCAGCTGTTTTAACACCATCATTTTCTTTATCTGAATGACTTTCACTCATACTCCTCTTTGAATTACTTTTTGAGGTACGCTTGGTTTGCTCTTTCTCTATGCACTCCCTAGATTTCTTTATCAGGTTCTGAAGACTCATTACGTATGGATCTTGGACTTCGTCATCTGATGGTGACGTTCCTAGTCCCTCCTGCTTTTGCAAAGCAAATGAAGCAGGCTTATCATGCACATTGTCAGGAGACGCAACCCTTGGACAAGGTACATCTTTTGAGATGTGACTCTCACTTTGCTTTGAAATAACATTTTCATCTGCTGCTTTAATTACTTCTGTCACATTTGGTGTCACCTGCCCAATAGCATCTGATGCCTTAAGATCTGGTGTCTTTTCAAGCACTGTAGAACTATGCCTTTCAGAAGAACATGCCAAAGTCCCATCTGATAGAGCTGTGAAGTCAGTTGAAGCTTTTGAATCTGAATCAGGACAAGTATTCTCAGCCTCCTGTGTGTTCACGTCACTCACACTAGGTTGTCTCCTGATCTGTAAATAAAAATCGAAAAATACCACGTATTTTCAATTAAATCTCAGATTCCTGCAAGCTTCATCTGATTTTATAAAAGAATACTACCACCTTAAAACCAATACAGTTCAACTGTTATCAATTTCCTAGAAATTACTTAAAATACAAAGCTCTTTGCAATGAGAAACAAATTATTTGAATTAAAATCTAAATTTGAATAATGATCCACTTAGAACTTTTACTGATACCAAGTATCAGAGTGCAAAGATGCTCTTTTCTTCATGAGGTAATCTGGATATATTAAAATCATTTTATGGCTTGAAAATATCTTGCAAAATTCCTCTTAAAACATGAAAACATGTTTACAGTAAGAAATGTAATTGAAAAAAATCATCACGAAATATACGTAAACCTATAGATAACTAAGAACAAATCTACATAATTCCTAATAAAAATAGTGGAACTAAAAACTGTTCATTTCTTCACTAATCCAGGGAAAATTAAAGAGTTTTCGCTTGTAAAGAAGTTGGAAAACCACCTTTATTTGAGTATTATATTAAAAAGCCAGCATTTGTTTAAAAGGATTTTCACACTACAACTATCTTATAGGCTATTCTGTGTGCTGCAACTCAATTATAAAGGGGACACCTTCGGAAAAAAAGAAAAGGCTAACTTATTTTTGTACTGTACTCCTGATCTGCTCTTCCAATCCCAAGCCACGTGAGTGTTGCCATGTACAGTCCAGTTAACAATGCAAACCACAAAGTTTTGTTTGCCACCTTAGCAACCCAACAAATCCAGTGTTAACTGTATTTGTTTAAGCCACAGATTAATTTAAAGACTGTATTACAACTGTTTCAAAGGCAAATAATATCTCGATTAGATGTATTTAATAGCTTTTTCAATTTAAGGCTCTAGTAAATTCATCAGTGAAGCAGCAAAGAAAACAGTTGCAGTAAAATTCAAAGTACACAGAATTGCAAGTTAATTGTAATTCTGTAAGGTTGAATATAGAGTATTTTCTGATTAAACTGTAAGCTTGCAACTACAGCAAGCTCTAACACCTGGAAGGGGTAAGTTCTTCATTGTTTTTACTATTTAGTTGTTTCAACACAGATACAAAAGCAACAGTCAGTCATCTGGTGTGGTCTGCCTTTTGCATATAGCAACAAAAGCAGTGAAAAGCAAGTCCCATGCATTATAATGAATGTAGAGACTATCACTAAATAATCCATTATCAGGTCACATAGCATGAAGTACTAGCACATACTGGTTCTGGAGAGTTAACTGCTATTAATTTCATGGTGAATACTTAAACCCCAGCACTTTCTCAAAATGCCTATAAGGAGATGTTTTGTGTAAAGGCTGTAAGGTGGCTTTGGACTAACACTACCTGAACATTATCTAGAATCTCCTGAACACGATTCAATAAAGCTCTTTTCCGGGAGTTCTGCCTCCAGGTCTCTAGGTCCAGTGCTTTCTGTTTATACTGCTGTATTTCCTTTTTCTTTTCAAGGCTAAGCTGCAAAACAGAGTGTAAGAAACACGGTTGATTTCATTAAATGCAAACTGCAATACAGAATTACAGAAATAAATTAGAAAGAAAACCAAAAGAACAAAACAACGGAACAACAACAATCACCTGAGACTTTGCACACATTTTAAATGGCAGCTTCTTTTTAACCGATTAGATATATTTTTTCCATGGAAGATCCACAAAACTCCTTCTTGGCACACATGCAAATGAACATAAATTTAAAAGGTTGTTTATGAGAACACTGTGTGAACATTACATGCTATAGCACCAACTTCAAATGACACAGGACTGACACTGCAGGACAGGTCTTTCTCAGTCCTCTACAGAGATGGCAAATTTGGCCATCCTGTGGAGCCCCTCTGCAACTCAAACCCTTACTCAAAATAGTCAGTTCTGTGAAGGACTAGCTCACACGTGCCCTCCTGAACCAGACGGGAATTTCAAAGAAAGAAATGTATGCAAGCAGTCTGCTGGAACCTTTCAACAACCAGAATCTGAAAATCTTCCGAGTTACAACTTTAGAATATGTGGTTTGGATAAAAGTCAGAATTAGATCTACAAAATACAGCTACAAAAATTAAGTTTCACAAAGTTCTGCAACATTTAATAGTCTCAAGTCAAATAATACATTTATTTTATGAAACCTTAAAATAACAAATCATTTGTAAATTAACAGATACACCATTTATTCTCTGATGTATATCTGTATCCTGATTTTTGGACATGGTTGTTAGAGAGTCTCTCCATTCATACTTCCTATTGCTGAAACAAGGAAGTCAGCTGCATTACTGCACAAACTACCAACAGTCTTCTGCTTGGCTCTGTTTGCATTAAGCATAGAATGACTTAACATAATTGATGAGCCTGTGAAATACATTAGAAGAAGCTGCAAACACACGCAAAAAAGAAATTTACTTAAAAGCTTTTTAAGTGTCCCAGTGTTTCCTATTTGCACTGGGTTTGCTGGGGTTTTTTTTGACACTTTAAAAAACCCTCATGTATTCAACATTTGGAATGTTGATATAATTTTTTATGAAGTCAAGCCCAGCAATAATATTCATCTATTTAATCCCACAAACACTTTTATTACCCTTCTGAAGAGAACAAATTTCAAGAAATTAAAGCAAACATAGTCAATGTAAAAAAAAGTATATTTTACCCCTTTACTTTGTAATATTAAGGCTAAGAATGCCTAGAATACAGTAAAGAGCAGGCCAGATGATACCTCACACAGAGCTGTACCTTCAGTAGAATCATTGCACGCAGACATCAAGGCTCGTGCCAGTAGCACAAGTTAGCGCATCAGAGAAGAAAATAATAAATAAATAAATAACAGCCCTTACCAGGGGAGAAAGCACAGGAACTCCATGGAATTGAATGAGGGAGATACTTTTGTGCTGAATAGCAAAAGAGGTTTCTCTTTTTAGTGCCTCTTCTTGGATTCTGGCAAGATGCTTCTTACAGAATATTTCATAATCCTCCATCTTCATTTTAACTAAGCTACAAAGAATAATAACATTACACTTCCAAAACCATGAAGGGAAAACAATATCACAATTAATTCTGTATTGCTCTATTCTGGGAAACAAATTATACATTAGAAAACCCAAGTAAGTTTCTCCTTTTCCTATCACTAACAAAAGCTGGAAAGCTGTTCTTTTTTTCCCATATAAAAATAGAATCTGAATAAATGAGCAAAAAACGATGATCACAGGTACAGAGAAGCAAGCAAGCATCGAGATGATCGATTTACAAAACTACACATGCCACAGACAATCTTCACAATTTCCACCGAAGACGAAACCTCTAAGGCCTCCCACAGCTATCAGACCGATCCCATCAACTGCAATGAATAAATAAAATTGCAGTAAAAAAAATATAGAAATGATGGTGTTAAACCAAGACCAGCCTTTATATTTAGGGGAATCTGTGTCTCACCCCCACGAGCCTCCTCCTCCATACATGCCTGTACAAACACACGTCAATGCTTCCACCAAAACCCTAAACTAGCCTTGTTTCCCTACAGAAGCCTACATTCCTCACACTGCCCATGCCGCCCAGAGTCAGAACCCAGACCCAGGCACCTCCTGGCAAGGCCTGCCAACGCTTTTGGTCCCTTCAGCCGATTTCTGCCTGCCCGCCGCTCCCCCGCCCGCCCGTGCGCACCGAGCCCTCCACAGGCCGGGCGGCGGCCTCTCCTCTCCCCTCGGCCGCCCTGCCCCACATTGGCTCCGGGGGACCTGTGTCACCGGCGGGGCCGCGCCCGGGCCCCG
>JANHGB010065126.1:0-28140 GCA_026283785.1 Coracopsis vasa | reverse complement strand
GTCCCCGAGCCAGACCCCACCCGCGCGCCTTTGGCGTCGCCGTCACCCGGAGACGGCCCGCAGCCAATGGGGACCCTCCGCCGCCGTGCGGAGCGTGAGGGCCGCGGGAGGAGCGATGCGAGGGCCGTGTCCCGCTGAGCGCCGGCACAGCGTACACACAGGCACCCAGGACAGGCGCCAACCCAACCATGCCGCGGTTAAGTTCAGCTGTATTCAGTTACAAACAGTGCAGGTTTCATCACAAAGGTTCACGGCTTAGTAATTTATTTTAAAACAATAAATAGTTCACCGAGAGCATTAACACATTTAAAATTACAAATGTACAAAGACTTTGGGTATCGGACACTTCAACCTTCTGAAAAACATTCAACGAGCTCACATCTTCCCCTTGTCACACGTACTATAACCTACTGCTTCGGAAACGTAAGGAACAAGGCACAGAAAAGCAACTACAAAAAGACTTTCTGAGAACGTTCAGACTGTTCAAAGCAATTCTGTGTAACAGCAAAGGGCTCAACAAAGGCAAACTATAAAATACCGGAAAAAAATAAAAATAGATAACTGTTAAATAAGGTAACTGAACCGATACAATTCTGCGAGGCACGTATAGCTCTCCGGTAAGATGCGGAACATGCTTCAATGGTGGCAGGTAAGCACCTTGCAGGATCGGGCCCTTTACACTTTAAAGTAATCTTACTGGAAAGATAGACAATTGTTTCATTTTACAAGATCATACTTCTAAAATTAGTGCAAAGCGTCATGTAAAAATGTAATTAGTCTGGACGTAATGGAATGCTTCAAAAATCCTAAAGTGCAAATATTAAATTGGTTAACTTCTAAGCACACTTCAGAATTCTTCTGATAACTCACACTTATAGATTTTTCCTTAAAAATAGCAAAGTAAATATAAGAATCAAAGTAAAGAAAAAGGTATGACGTTCTGCATCTCACGTAAAAACTCTGACAAATCAAAAAAGTACACCGCATGGCAAAAATCTGGCAGAAAGTGTTAAATAGCAGATTTCTGTTAGCATAATAAACCAATATTTAAAATAAGGCTTTGGTTAAATAAAAAGTTTGCTAAACTAGGAATGATTATAAAAGTGCAAAAGATTCACCAAATACATAACTTCATCTCCAAGGCAGGCATTATGCCTGTATTTATAATGGTTTTCATTGGTTTGTCAGCCTGCATTGTAATCACTCACATACCTGCAGCCAAACATAGCCAAAATATACATGGTCCAATCCTGTAACTTGTTCCACCCAGAGACAGACTCAATTATATCAGTAGAAGTGTATCAATTTTTAGCATCATTCCTCTGCATGTTTGGGGGATCCAGGCCCTGGATCTGTAACATCTGATTATTATAGTGAGTTCACTAATAAGTTTACTCATTTCTCAGCACTTCCTAAACAGAAGTCTTCTGCTGGCAACTGTCTGGTTGCAGCTGATTTTCTTACAAATAGAATCCTTGTAACATATGGGTAACAAAAACGATTTTTTTAAAAGTGCTTAATATTGGTCCGTAAGAACAACATGTACATGTTAGCTTGAGATCAAACATTTTGCTGTGGTAGATATCCTGCACCTTGTGTTTGTTTATTGGTGCACTGGTGGTTTGCTTGAGGGGAACATCTACGGAGGAGAATGTCACCTTCATAGAGAAAATTTACAGTTTTACGGTCACAACACATGCTCCAGCTCTTCCTAAGCACAACGGTGCAACCTGTAAGCAAAAAAACCCCAAATAATCCATGACATAAATGTAGTAAGCTTTTTTTTTCCCCCTACACCTGACAGTATTTCATTAACACTTACAATAACAGTGGTATAGCTGCAGCAAAGTGACAGTATCACCCACACTCTGTTAATGTAATTTAAAAGAATCATAGCAAATTGGTCCAAAACTTGGAGAGAAACCCACAGAAAAGGTGAAGATATTTCATGTGATACAGTGCAGCACTTTAAAGGCAATAGCAAATCCAAAAAATATCAAACAATTATTTTTGATAATTTTGGTTACTTGGTATTACAAGAAAAAGACTCCTTTGTTATGGTACAAACTGGACACCTGAGTTATAGTCTGACAACTGAGCAACTGGTTAGCAAAACTGCATTTTTTTCTCAATCAGAAACCAGCAAGCATGACAGGGGCAACCTCGCCTTTGTACTTGAGTATTTGATAGAATCTTGTTATGAGTTCTTGAAATCAAAATAATTTTTCTCAGTCTCTCTTCTTTTGTAAACAGAAGTTACTTCTGGTAAGACCTTTTTCTGCTGAGATTCTGTTGGACTTGGAAAGTCCAGCAAGTCACCTTAGCTTCTCCTTTAAAACTTCATAGTACTCTGGTAGTGTGTGTGTGAATAGCACACAAAGTGCTACAGGTACTATTCTGAAGACAAAAAAAGGGTGTTCATGCCAACTCCTCTATTTCTTTTTTTTTCCCCTCCCAGGAACAACAGATTTATGCTGAGCTGTCTGTGGCTCTGACAAACTTCCGCTGAGAAAATTTCAATACCCTCTTTTGGGTTGTGTGTGGATGAAGTGGTGGCAGACTACTGACATAATAAGAGAAAAGGTACACAGGCACTTCCAAAACCCTCTAGGAAGGGTTCAAAACTGTCTTATATACTGGGATCACAGGATTCAGTGAGATAGCGAGGGTCAAGGCTAAGGCTACAAAGGTACATACAAATGGTCACCACTCAGACATCATGTGAGATTCATTTAAATGCAGTGGTGAGAAGCACTGTTTCTCTCATCTGGTACATTTTTTTCTCTTTAGCAGGACAAATAATGCCATGGGTTATCTTGAGTACCGCCACTGAAGGTCCCAAGCTCTAGTGAGCCTCCTGGATGAGTTATGTTTTAAGATCTTGCTGCAGTATGAAGTAGGGGGGGAACAGACAACTTTGGTTTCTATGTTACACAGATGATGATAGAAAACAGTTCAGTTCTTTTTTTGAATTTGCAGTTTGGGGCTATTCCTGCAATAGCACATTCAGGATAGAATTCAGCTGCCTGTATACTGGTGTCTAACGCTATTCTAGATGAGCTTGGACATTCAGCCTGGCCTGCAACTGAACTGCAGAAGGGCTTTGGTCTCCCATAGATTCTGTGCCCTGTCTGACAGCTTCTTTGGATGTAGATGCTTTAGGGTATCTCAAATGGCAGTAGATGACAAAGGATAGCCTGCCCAGGATGTCCATGTGTGTGCTCTTCCCACAGAGCTGCGTGTTCCTCGAACGATAAAAAAGTAACCAAGATTTGAATTGACTGTAATGGTTTCTGATCATGAATTGAAGATTTTTTTTTGTTTGTTTGAGCTGAGTGAAGAGAAATGGGAAAAGGCTTCCTGAAAGTTGCACACATTGTACATGGCATTCATGTCTGGAAGGGATTATTTATGAAAAGATGACCAAAAGCTTGAAGAAATTGATAAACTTGCTGAGAGACACATTAGAGCTAAAACTAATCTATGCTTATAATTTATCTTCAGAATAGAAAATCATGCAAACAGAACTGTTTAAGACAGTTTGGGGAACATGTCAATACATTTTATTAACAGTAGCTGAGATTGTCAAAGAAAGTAGCTATACTCTTGCCAAATAAAGAACAGTTTATTAGAAGCTGGCAACTGTCTGTTCAAGATAAACAACCTTGGGATGGTAGACAAAATAAAAAAAGACTTAAACCAGACTAGTTAAGAAAATGCTTCTTAGGAGTGTTTGAATTCTCCTTGTAAAAAGACGCACGCTTGAAATAACAAGATAAACAGTAATGTACAGTCTGATCAGAAATTATACCTGTGTCCATTCATTTGTCTGAGGATCGTAAGACTCCACTGTATTAAGGTATGTTTGACCATCATATCCTCCAACAGCATACAACTTGTCACCAAGGAGACATACTCCCACTGCATCTCTGCTAATGCTCATAGAGGCCACAGCAGTCCATGTATCTGTTTTTGGATCATACCTAAAAGATAGTTTGTGTTACGCTCTAAAACTGTTGCCAAAATTTAATAGAAAAAACACACTGGAATTGATGCTCTCAAGGTAGTAAAAAGCAGGTATCAGGACACCACAGATTTGGGTGTTAATTTCAAAAGACTTTTTCCCCCAAATACTCTCTTTGAAAATGTTTCTTTAGTCATCTGGTAACATAGTCAGTACCAGCTAGGTATCTACTTTGTGCTGCTTTCCATATAATAATACATATATACACATACAACTGCTCTTACTATACTTATTCTTGTATGTCTAAATGCATCACTCCAGAAACAGCTCTGCTGCTATACCGTAGTAGAGCAAGTGCTTGCTCTAAGTGATAACTACTACATGTGAAAGCACGAGCTGTTGAAATTGATTGTGGTACTAAAGCCAATTACTTGCTGTTTGAATCATATTATGGCTATACAGTATGTTTTAATGTGTAAGTTTCCTCTGCTCATGCTAAAAATAACACAGCTATTTTATGTTGTTTCTACTTACAGCTCTTCCCATAAATACTTTATAGATGAGCACTTTTAGAATTACTAGCAGAATACACCTTCATCAGGATATTACCTTTCTACGCAGTCTGACAGCCTAGATGTTAAGTTTGATGCTGGAGCATCATGGCCACCTATTGCATACAAGAACCCATTCCAGGTGGTTACACCTACACCGCCTCTTCTTTTTGACATCTGAGCACAGAGGGTCCATTTGTTTGTATGAGGATCAAAACATTCTACTGACTTAAGACAAGAACTCCCATCTCGACCACCAACAGCATAAAGCCTACAAAATAATAATAATAATAAAAAAGTAAGTTAATATAGTCTGAACAAGATAAAGGTTTTAGTCATGTATGAAGGACTTTCAAGTTTATTAAAAAGGGAATTAACTTTCAATAGAATGTTCTGTTGCAAAAACTCAGGGAAGATTTTATACTAATTCTCTTCTCCTTGTCATGATCAATGCATAGTAACAATAATTTACAGAAAATCGGTATCTCTAACACAGCATTTATGTTCCATCCTATGCTTACAGTTACATGTTCAAAATTAATTCTGTGACTTGACAGACAAAGGCCCATTTCTAGGAGGGTCAGAGGGACAAAAGTCAGTAGTGCACCTGTGCATGCAACAACTCTGCTCTGCCTTATCTTAGGCATTCACGTATTTTTCTAGACCTGGGCTTTAGCTTATGACAGCGCTAATTGAAGTCCTTTACACCCACTAGGTGGCCCGGTTTGCTCAGACCTAACGAAAAGGCTTCTAACACGGTATTAACAAAGGATTTTAACTTTTTGGAAAGGCTAGAAGGAAGAGATTGGCTTTAGGAGCACTCATCACTGATAAATCATTAACCAAATAATCAAACTTGATAAAGAGTTCATGCACAGAGTTTATGAGCAATCTGTGCTTAGCAGCAGAAATGCTCAGCACTATTATTTGGAAAGGTAGGACCATAGAAGCCCTTCTAAAACAGAAGCAATGCTTCAGAAGTAAATTCCAGTTTGAGGGATCACCTGAAATATTAATAAAACCTTTTCATTGTGTATGGCACATTATAGGATTGTTAAATAATTAAATAAACATTAGATACTGCAGATGATGATAGTGTGATCAATTTACAACAGTTTTTATGAAGCACTATTCAAGATGCCCTCATCTTGGGAAACACTTGTTTGGTTTTTAAACATACTTTGATCAAAAACATAAATACAAACATCCTGTAAATATGGCTGACCTAGTAGCTCTTAGTAATAATTTTAATACCCTTTAAAAACAAACAAAGACATTTCCATGGAAGTTCCCATGTTTAATAACACAACTTGTTCAAGGTAAGGAATGTACTGAAGGACACAGAAAAATCCTGCTGCAGTTCCAGGAAGTTCACAACTAAAAATCAATCCTTTATACAACATAGCATTTAAATGAAGTCCCCCACCTTGCCTCTCCCCAAAACACAACAGCGTTTGCTCACTTATGCACTTGTAATAGCTTGATTCAAATGCCACTTGTACTTTGGGATGCTATACAGCAATTACACTTAGTCCAAAGGAAGACAGTGAAAATCACTAGGAACCATGGCCTACAAACAAAGACTGAAGGAGGGGGAGTTATTCAGTCCTGATGACAGAATACCGAGGGAACCTGTGTCTTTAGATACAAAAAGCTGTTGCAAATAGGAAAGAAAAGATGCATTTTCCATGTTCACTTTAGATAGTACAAACAATGAAAATAAATTTCAGCAAAAGGTTTTTAAGATTTGACATGAGAAGAACTTCACAGACGTATTAACAGTTAAGCAGGTTGCTTGTGGAAGTTATCGCAACTTTATCACTGGAGGTTAACAACAAAATTGCTCTGGCTATGAGTGCTTTAAATATAATTGATTCAGCTTTGGGCTAGTAGAATTGATTAGGGAACTCTTTGCTGCAACTCTGCCTGCAACACAAAATGACCTAGTTGTCTGAATATACTTTGTATTAGGAACTGGGCAAATTTTCACTTAAAAACAGCTGTAGAAATTTCAGATAACACTCCAGACTAGATTAATTCTGCCAAAAGTTACTGTTCTGAGTTAATGCAATACAACAATAGTAGTCCTCCATGATTTTACAGTAATTTTGGAAATTGATTATTCCAGCTATCACAGTAAGAGGAAATCACTGGAGTCTCTGTAAAAGAGAAGAACCATTTGCTCTTTTCTGTATTAAAACGTTAACTACTTATTAGCCCATACAGATGGCGTGTCATAAGTGATACTGAGGGGCACTGTGATGCTGTGGGGAAGCTTGCTTGACCCAATCCAGTATCTTTTCTGTGAATGAAGAAACTTGGCTCTTTAATGCTTTCAACAGATATCTATCAAGAGAAATTATTAACAGTCATTTAGGATGGTCCCGTAATTACATTAAAATGATGAGATAGAAAGTAGAAGTAGCCTTCACATACTTTCCATTTAATATTGCAACACCAACAGTGCTCCTTGGAGTTGACATACTAGCTACAAAGTTCCACTGACGAGCCTGTGGATCCCATCTTTCCACTGTATTCAGGTAGCTCCAGCCATCATGTCCTCCTACAGCATACATGGGACCTTCCAATACAGCTACTCCTAAAAAACCCAAAAAAAACAGACACAAAACACCAATCACTTCTGGATAAGGGCAAAAAGAGCACATTTTCCTAGTGACAGTCCAGTGTGCACCGCATCATATTAATGAAACAAGGAATTTCCTTCTAGTAGCCAAAGCTGGATATAATCTGAAGGAGAAATGATGTTCAATAAGCAGCTGTCATTAAAATGATGCTTCTGCTGCCCCTAAACTTAATTTCTGAGTGTTTTTTTACCAATCTTAAAACAGATAACCTTTTAGAAATAGGCATTTAACCTTCACAAGAACTTTACATACCAAGACCATGACGATGAGTGGACATAGGTGGCATTACACTCCAAGTTTTTGTTCTAGGGTTGTAGCACTCTACAGTATTCAATGTTTTCAGGCCATCTCTGCCACCAACAACATACAATTTATCATCTAAGACAGCAACTCCAAACTGTAGCCTTCGTCCATTCATGTTTGCGACAGGAGTCCACATGTTGGTACGAAGTTCATACTTTTCAATGCTTGTAGCTCCTGAATGACAACATATGCAAGTTATTAAAAAGGTCTGAATTATCAGGATAGCTTTTGTTTCAGCAATATGCTGATCCCACAAGACACCATGACATCCTGCAGCATGTTCTTAAATCTAGGTATGCAAATCGTCTTTTCTGACTTCCTCAGGAATTAACTGCACCATTATAAAGGAGGACTTTCACAGTGCTTTTCAAGACAAAAAGCAGGATTTATAACTGCTTTGCAGAATCAAGCCTATAGAAATACAAATAAAATCTGAAGCTATGTGACATCTACTAAAAGTGCTAATTTTACAAGTGAAAGAAAACACTTCCTTTGCCAGAAAAAAAAAGCAATTTTCTAACCTGCCAGATTCCTTCTAACTATCACTGAACTGTGTGAAAGTGTATATAAAGAAGAAAATCTAAGTGGCTGTGACAGAACCATTTAACAACTGGCAAAAAGCATTTTTTCTTTTTTTTTTTTTTTAATGCATGTGTAGGTCACCTTTGTGCCCTGTCATTTTCTTCTTTTTCCAAATTACTTCTCACTTGAGTAAATAAGGATTAGCTTCCACTCGATCCAACATTTCACTCATCAAATCAAGTGTTCCCTTCATGATTCCAGATCAATCATAATCCTAGCTTCCAGAATGTTTACAGTATTGTCAAAGCTGTATAGGTTTTTATAACCTAATAAGCAGTGCACATTTAAGACATTTCATGTCCCACACTACAGAATCTTTGAATTTTAGAATTAACATGCTGTAAAAGTATCTATCAAACTTTTATTTTAAAAAGAACCAAAACAGCTCATGAAATAATTATTTTACAAGCAAATACCTTTTGTTGCATCCATTCCTCCAACTGCAAACAACACACCCACTGTAGATTTTCTAGGTTTGGTGCGAGGACTTTGCAACATAGGTCGTCTCTCTGGCAACAGATGGTACTTCATTGCTTCCATAATGAGTTTTTGACATTCAATGTCATCCCTAAAGAGTGCATTATTTTCCATATCTGCCAGAAACTGTGAAATAGAAAGAAAATTAAACAAGCTGTATCACTGTAAACAACATACATTCACATTTTAAGCTAAGCCATTAAGTACAAAAAAGGAACATCACCTGATCTTAACGGATGATTTAAGCTTAATGGTCCAAAGAAAGAAAACAAAATCTCCTTGTGTTCCAGTGCCACTATAGAATCAGGCTTCAGGTATGCAAGTCAGTTTAACCTCATGCTTTTACTCCAGAGTCCATTTAATCCTGAGGTCCATAAAAGCCACTTCAGGCACAGGTTAAATATCTTAATTTATATTCTATTCCTCACTCTGACGGTGGCCCAGATCACAGTATATCAATTAATAGAAGCCTTTGTTAAAAATTTTAACGTGGTCAAGGATGTGAGCAAACCTGACAACTGTTAAATTTTAAATCTGACAAATGAAATTAAATTAAGAGTACTAATAAAAGTTTTTAAGTTTAAAGATTCTGGAGTCTTTACTCCATGTTTGTCAGGCTGCAGGAAGAATACATTAGTAGGTTGAGTGTCCCAACTGTAATTATTAGAAGTCTAGACAACTGGCATGTTTTTGAGCTGTAAGACATGGCCTGAGTAACACAGAAAAAAAAAAAGCAAGTGCCCCGCTGGGACTTGGGACAGTTGTCAGAACAATGAGGAAAAGGCAGATGCCTCTGAACTGCCGTCACAAACTCCAAACACCAGAAATATGCAATCCACAAACCAGGATATGATGTCATTTTCGAGCTGTTGACAGCCAACCTACTGTTGGGTGTCACTAAACAGTAGTGACTAAAGGGACTCATTATCAAATAGTTGTGCATAATATGGTGTGCGTATCCCTGGCTTAAAGCTTAAGAAGGTGCCAAACATTCATTCTTAGCCTTTATAAGAGCAAAAAGACACTCAAATATTTAGGACACTGCTTGCATTAACCGAAGAGGTAACAGAATGCTATGTATAAAGAGATGCATAAACCCACAACCAATAAAACTAACAATTCATTATGATTTTTTGCTTCCAGTGCTACAGTTTCACAGTATTTCCCAAAAGATTTTGAAGTATCAATCTAATATTCTATGCATCTCTGCTTGTAACATTATTGATTTCACCAAATTGTTCAATTTTCTAATTTAATTTATTTCAAATAGCTTTAACCCTTCAACCATAAAATTGGAAACCTTTTCATTATATTATGCTTGCTGTCAGATTGCCTAAGATCATGTGATCATGAAACAAAACATGATTCTGAAAATGTTAAGACTGTTTTGGGCACTTCAATTTTCTCAATGCACTAATTGTTGCCATATTAAAATCACAGCTTTAATGCCTTAATTTTTTAAAGTAATAAATAAAAAAGCAACATAAAAATATTTTTAGAAATACAAGTACATAATTTGGAGAAGACAAAGAATTAAAGATAAATGAAATATGATATTGCTTTTGTATTTCATTCTGCTATTTTCCTAGTCAGTTACTGAGTGGGCAAAACTTGATTTCAGTACATATTTCTGGGATAAATTCTGTACTCTCAGTTTCTAAAGATGTTTCAGTTACAGTCAATTGAGTAAAAGGAATTCAGCAATAGTTACTTAGTTATCAATTAATTAAATGCTCAACAAAAGAATGATTTCCTCCAGGTCAGCTGCCTTAGATTATATCATGTTTCTAGAAAAAGTGAATTACAAAGCCAAGGTCACAACTGAGAAAATCCTGCCATCTCATATACAATAATCAGTATTAAAATGTTAATACTAAAATGCTTGCTAGTGAATCTTACTATCGGTCAAGAGGATACCACGCTAGAGGTAATACACAACATGTTGAGTATGCGATTTATCACTATGAATGAATCAAACTCAGTTTTTGTTAGGTTAATGAATTTTATTTGTTATTCAGATTCCATAAAAAGTCCTGTTTTCTTAATTTATAGAGAATTCTAACTAAACAAACTGAAAACAGTAAAGCAAAATCCTTGGACTCCACAGTAGGTGTTAAATATTACTAGTGAAAGTCCAGCAAGGAAGGTTAGCACAACAGAAGAAAGGGGGAGAGAGGAGGTGGGGGGAATAAATAACTTAAAATATCAAACTTAGTTTACATGCATTCTATCAGGTAACAAATACAATGCTACACACGACACTAATGACAGCAGTCATTCCTAGAGGACTAGGAAAACTGTAATTCACAACTACTTAAACAAACTGAGCTCAAGTCTTCCTCAACATTGTGTATAAATTTCCAAGAAGGAGAAAAAGTATTGACTGGTAAGAACAAAAATACCCAAGGATGGTTTATCAAGCATTAAGAGCAAAAAAATCACTCCAAGTAATTAATTCAAATTGTATTTCCTGTATCTCAAGGATAGCTTGAGATATCTCAAGGATAGCTATAATTATATGAAGAAAACTTACTGACCCAAGCTGTGCAAGTTCCATAAAGAAATTTAAAAAGGATACACCTTCTAGTGACAAAAATATCCATGATAATCATTTTTCTAGGCAACAGAAGTGATATTTTCCTAGCAGCTCCACCCTTTTTGTGTCCTGACTGGCTTCGGGTTAGGATCAGACTATCCTGTACGTCAGACAGACACAAATTATCATGGCTATACAACACACTAAGTTCTTATATGCAGCTCTAAGGATCCAAAGCATTAAGAATGCTGAAGCATTTATGATTTGTCAGTATCAATATATCGATGCCATAGACATTATGCCCACTGCAACATGGTATAAACTAGAAAGGAATTGAACAATTTACTTGTGGAGCAAGCAGAGGCAGTCTAATGTAAGCCAGGAGTTTGCTAAGATCTTTCCTTCTCTGTTCCAAATCATGTCGAACCCATGTAAGTAGTGCATTCAGTATGGTTTCTTCATTAGGAATATTCATGTCGTCACTTGCTAAAAGTTTTGCAATTTCAGTGGCTGGCAATAATAGAAACTCCTGGTTTCTAATTACTTCCATGAAGTTTTCCTGAAAAAGAAAAGCATTTTTAAGACAGGTGACATGCTACTTTGAAGACAATTTATTGAATTCTTCCGCTGCTTTCCCTCCCTTCGTGCCATCTCTCGCTTGTGCCAGTAAATACCACTTGGAAAACTGACTTGGGAGGATGAAATGAGTAAAATAAAAATGTACTAAGTTACCCCTGATCATTTCCCCAACTCTACCATTCATTCCCAAATATATGTGCTGAAACAGCTGAGCGGGAAGTGTATGTACAGAAATGAGCAATGGGTTGTGGGAGTTACTACTACCTCAGCACTGCAAATTGAAGAAATATTTTCTGAAGTTAGCTCCTTTTTATTAAAAAAAAAAAAAAAAAAAAGGATGAAAAAGATGCACTTTGTTCATCTTGATACATAGAACATGGAATACAAGCAAAGAGCACAACGTCCTACAACTACTTGTCACAACTGTCTTCATTACAGCTAGATTAAACTATGGCCTTAAGTTTTCAGAGGAAATAAACAACATAATTTTATTGTTGATTTAAAATAGTGAAATAAAATAATCTATCATGTAGGTTTTATACAGCTGATCTGATTGAGCAAAACATACAAAGAAACTACAATATTGTATACACCTTGCTTTATTAACAATATTCACTTTTATAAGATTTAATTTTCTAACATTCATCCTGTCATTTCCACCACCAAATCCTTGCTTCAAAATAGGAAGGTGACAATATGTATCACTTCTGACACTGATACCCTATTACTTCATAATAACAGGACTTGCAGAGTATTCCGTAAAGATTCTCATGAACTTAGGCAGAAAGAGCAGAAAAGTGTACAGAAACACAATCAGCACTATGAACTTAAAGGGAGAAACCCAATGTAACAAAACAGTGAGAACAGGTCTATCCTCTTTCCCCGTACACCTTTACAAGGCAGCAAAGGAAAGAACAGTAAAGGCAATCTATGAATCACAGTATGTTCTTTTACTTTGGTAACTCAAAACCCAGTTAACCTTGTACTCCAAACTGCGAGTAACTTCATGACAATAGAACAGTATTACAATCAATTTAGTAACACACTACTGATTGCTAGCTAGCTAGTCAACGGAATGCTGGGTTTGCTTTGCCATCGCATGTACCTCCAAAATACTTGGAGGATAAACTGCTTTTGATCCTTAGACAGGAAAGTCTAACCAGGCCTAATATCAACATCAGCCTCATTTAGTATCTTGTTAAACAACTTAAAAAGAAAGAGTTGCACACTAATGAAAAGAGCTCTGGATTAGAAGCACATACATGTTGGAAAAAATTAGGAATTTTAGGTAAAAAAACAAGGAGAAACTTTGAGCAGAAGCTGCAACAAGGAGCAGAAGCTGGACCTGGGCTGCAAAACAGGTACAAATTTAGCATACAAAATAGCAACAAAAACATACAATACAGTTTGACATTGCCCATGCAAAAGGCATCATGACAACAAAGTGAAAAAAGTAACACTTCTTCCCTTTTATTGCTTAATCATTTCAAAGCTGTACTTCAGTACCCAAAAGCATTAACTAAAAAATTATGAGCAAAGAGGAAAAAACTAGTAAAGAGTAAAGCAGTCTGTCTTGCATGAAAGCCACACATACATAACGTGGCTACAAGATTTCTCAGGGGAAAGATGAAAGTCAGTCTAATCCATAGGTAACTCTGAAGTTGAAATTAGGAAAAGAATTTAAAGTGTTATCTGTGCACAGACTGTGTTCCAGGATAGAATTTGGAAAGGGAAATTTTACACTTAGTATCTGAAAAGCTTTCCTATTAGAGAGATCCAATGGGCTACACAAAAGTAGTGATTCCAAGTGAAAACTGTAGTAGATTAGAAGGGAGAGATAATTGTCTTTTCCTCTTTAATTCATTTAACACTGTATCATAACATGAAAGTCGAGAAAATGAACAAATACAGGAATTGAAACCGGTAAAAGGACTGTACCAGTATCCAGTAGCACTACACATGCCCTGTTTTTTATTTTAATGCTTGGGAGTAAAAATTGAAGCTGAAAAAGTGATCAAAATTATTTCTAGAGTTTAAACACACAGTTCACAGAAATTCAGACTCCACCAAGTTCACTTTTTCCACTGCTGTTTTTTGCCGATTCTCTGCCCTAGAGAGCGTGCAGCTGGAACTCTGTTTTTAGTTTTGCTGAATAAAAAGGCAGTGAGTCCTGACAAAGAGAAAAGCCAACACGTACTACCTTAAACTTTCCATATTGTCTATCCGCATCTCAGGAAGAGGAAGGGGAAAGCACCTGTACGGAAACTTTCCTTTGTCTCTGAAGGCAATGACAAGCTGATCTTGAGTAAGTCAGTCAGGGATCCTCTTTGGAAAGCTTTTTTCCAACTGGATTGCATCACTTCAACAGCTGCTATGTATAAAAAGTCTGATTTTCCTTCTTGTGGCTTGCAGACAATTGCTTTCTGATGGGAACAAGTTCAACTTCCTCTTGCTCCCATTCTATTTTTAAAGCAGACTCTCTTTTTGTGCATGGTATCAAAGCATTCCACTGGGAATACAGCCACTCTTTGGCCTATGTCTGAGGTTTTTTATAATCAGAATCTGACAATTCCTCTTCCTCTACAGACAGAAATTCTGAAGACAGAAAGGAGGAGCCAGTGTTTCTCCTACCATTCTGAACCTCCTCATTAGCCTTTTCTTTCCTTCTTCTTATGGGAAATCTCTGTGGAAGAACAGGATATTTCAGAGAACAAACAGTCTGCAGATTCAGTCCCTCGCTTTCTGGTCCTGAAAGGAAAAAAAGTTTCCCACCCCCAAAATTAGCTCCTCAAAGAGCTTGGAAACTTTATCAAATGAGTAGCCTAAGGCTTATGTATTAGCTAAAACAGGGACACACAATCCCTATGCTCAATGCTGTGCATTGCTTGTTCACATCATAACCTTAAAGTCCCCCTTCATCAACTGCAAAGCAAATAATAGTGATATTCTTAACCACAGGTCTGCCCTTGGACTTGATGCAGAGAAAAATATTATGAGCACTAGGTAAGGTGTTATGATACTTATTTCTAAGTGACACCTAATCCCCATAGTGGGATTTGGTGAGGTGGGATCTCTCTACACTTTGTAAAAAGGTTAGAACCCTGGAGAGCATGAAGGTTAGAACACCTGTAGGCTAAGGACAGTACACTAAAGTGGCCCCATAGGCAGCTGTAATCACAGGACTGTTTGAACCTGGGCAGCTAAAAACAAGAGGTGTTTGACTCACAGGATCTGAATGAGAACAAACAGCAAATGTGATTTTGTCTACCATCTGTTTCAGTCAGCTGGTCAAGAGGTACGAACTCATAAGAACTGAGTTCTCTGACCTCCTGGTAAACTATTAATAGACCAATGTCAGATAGCAGTTACTTTACTTTTAGTCACCTTTGACTGCTGTGTCCAGTGATATACCAAACTAATGCTTTTGCTGTGCCCAAGGTTTGTCTGGAGTACACACTTCTTGTAGCTTGACTCCTTTCTGCACAGTTTCTGGATTCCAAAACAGGCTGGGCAGCACGCAGAAACCTATTTAGTCTTGCCAAGACAGTACTGATCTATTATGCTAGACAGAACTTAGGGAACTTGAAAAACAGAAGTATCTTGCATCTTCACAGGTGAAAAGAAGGCAGGGAGTATTTTCCAAGTCAGACAATTACTGAGAAGGATAGTTTGGACTGCGTTTCAAGTGCAGGAATCAAAAAAACCTTGTTTTAGGCACTGACACAATCCTTGGTTCTGGTCCTTTGTGGACAACAAAATACTGGAACTTCTCCTCTTTCCATGTTTCCCCCCCCTCAAAAGAACAAACAGTCCTGGCTGTTGCAAGAAAAACCAACAAATTGTTCCCTTTGATTCCTCCTCCCAAATAATAAATTCCATATTGCTATGTTTGTTATGCAACTCCTGGCTTTACAGGAGAAAGCAAGTCTAAAAGGTTTAGACTTTAAAGACTGTAAAGGTTGGACTTGATGACCTTAAAGGTCTTTTCCAACCTAATTGATTCGATGATTCTATGATATGGTCTATTCTGCAAAATTCCTAGCTTCTATGTTTGTGGCCTCAATCTGTTCCTCTATCCTCTAAGTTTTTCTTACAAACAGTCATTGGTTGTGCTCAAAAATCATGCAAACTCCAAAATTAGCTTCATCCGAATCTTGTAACATCATCGCTACTCATGTGCTTCTAAAGAATTCTGATGAAAATCAAAATAGCTTTCACTCTACTTTAAGCATGGAAAGCTGAGTAACAAAGATCACAAAGCTATCTACACTGGAATTGACTCAGGCACTATCACATATAATGTTCAGAATGTCTGCTTTTTCTTTTTCAGTTATAAAGACAGTTAAAATCTGGCTACTGAAGAAACTACTTCAGAACACCTCACTACTTGCTATAGGTATTTCATGTTCTGGAAACAACACAAGCTAGCTTTTACTCATCTGAAAGCATTAACTTCCCTTTAGTTGACTTTTTTGTGGAAGAAGAGCTATTGGTTTTCATTCAAGGTACACTATCAACTGTTCCAAACAAGCAAGACGACAAAAGGGGTGTTTCTTTTGACTATGTGAAGACAGCAAAAAACCCTCACAGAAGGCATGTTGAGCAAAAAGGCTTTACGAATTAAAGAGAACAGATACACTACTGGCCAGCCTAATGTAATTTCTAAATTTACCATTGTATGACCCCAATACAATATATAGACTACAGCAAAACAGGTTAACCTTTGCAGAAAAGATACCTTTACCTTAAAACTAATACCTCAACGAAAAGAAAACATACCTTAAAGGATACATGTCTGTCAACTGTATTTTAAAACCCTGATGCATAAAAATCAGAATTGCCCTTTATACAGCATTAAATCTACTACTTCTCACTTCAGCTGATTTCATGTTTCACTTAATGCATCCTGAGGATTTTTCAAGTTTTAGTCTGCAGTATCAAAAATTGACCTGCTTTGATAATAACCTTAAAAATTATTCTCCTCTGAATAAACAACTTATCAACAACTGTCAACACAGTAAGCAGTAATGCAACACTTACGTCCTTTTAGCATAACAAAGATCTGTATCTTTAATATGAAGTGCAGCATTCAAATCCTTCTCATTAATTTTTTTAATCACACTGTATTATGCAATTAAAATCATGCCATAAGATCATGATAATGCTTTCCAATGACACTAATTAACATTATTCAGACCGAGCAGGTGTATTAACAGAGGTAGGCCTACTGGGATAACCCTCTGATTGTCCTTCAGTTGAACCAAATCCTCTTTTCATCTGAATTTCTAGTATTCATGTAAAGAACTTTTTTAAAGAGGCAGGTATGATGATGATCAAATTCTAGCATGGGTCAAACCACTTTAAAACTGATAAGTTATTTTAATTGCAGAAAAACAGTTATACAGCAATCTGATTTTTTTCTGTCAAACAGAAAGAACAGCTCATAGAAAATAACATATATGAATTAAAATCTAAGTATTTTGTATTATTCATTACCTTCTATTTCAAGTGCTTTAAAAGAACCAAAATTACATGGAAAAGACAGAAATATACACTGTAGTCACTACAAACCCCCATTGTTCTATGCTGCAGCATAAAAATAATTCATTGTTTCAGCAACCAGAATTTCCAGGTACTACAGGTGTGCTTAAGTCTTATGCTTTAATACTTCGTAATGGAAAGCACATCAAGTGGCTGGCAGTTACTACTGTTGAACTTTTTTTTTCTCCCCAAGAGCTTCTAAACAAATGAAATTACTTGGGGATTTATTTTAATTGAAGATTCAATTGGACTATACATTTCTATGCAGTTTCCATAGCAACATTCATTTCAAACTAAAGAAGCTGCTTCTCTATTACTCATTATTACTAAAATTCAATTTCGTCTCTCTGTTGGAACTAAACAACATTAAGAGAGGCCTTGGGAAGAATCCATCTACCACAACTAATTAGTTTTGGAAATGGCTTTTTAAAATCCACCTAATTTAAATTTCAACCATGTTGAAGCCTGAAAAGCAACAACTTTGCCACTGAAGTGAACAATGGCCAAAAGGCATACAACTGTTTTCCTGTGGTCTGAGCAAAAGAAAAGATAGGTGCTGTAAAAGAACAGCTTTTAGAAAGTTCACAGCCCCTTTCTGCCACAAGTCATGAATTGCCAATCAAAATATTAAGACTATAATCCCTAACATTCACCTTCAAAGATGCATTAGTCTAACATGTACTACCATTCTGATCTTGGTAGTCCACCTATAAGGGACATGACAATAACACAAACCAAAATATATGCTTATTATTAAAAAGAACAAATGGATCAGACTCTTTTTGCATACATTTTGTATCACTATCTTGCTCAACATTACTTCTAATATCCTTCCAAGGCATAAGCCACATTTATCTTGACTGTTTCATCTGACTGTCTACCCAATTACAGTCTCCTTATTTTTGTTTGAGCAATACCGAAAATCAATAATAAAACCTTAAGTTACAATCTGCACACTATTTATTGACCTGTTTTGGTGAATTTCAGTGTGTACAAGATTTTAAATACAGAGATCCACTCACTGAGAAAGAACACTGTATTATGTATATAGTAAGAAGAAAAAAAGAGCTATTTTAAACTGTTGTACAGAGTAAACTAAGTTATTTTAAGCCCAGAAGAAAAAATTTAGAAAGTTTTTAAACCAGCAAAAACTAAGGCGCAAGAGGAAAAGCCACAGATTTCTAAAACCAATTACCACACAAAAATTACAGGTTTGGATCTAAGCCAGTATCTTAATGGCAATGCAATGCCACACCACACAAGCAAATTAAGTACTATCTTCATTCCCACATCCCTTATGTGGTATCTACATGTCTTCATTCAGGTCCCAAGAGCTTACATAGGAAAAATTTCATCAAGAGAAGAGAAAAATGCCTTGTAAAACCGCAGAGAACAAAGGAACTGACTTGCCTCAGAAATAATTCTCCTGCCTTATTCTACTGATAACATTACTGAAATATGCTCATGAAAAGGAAAGAAGAACATTTTGCATGAAAATAAAAGGATGACTATTAAGATGAAGAAGTCTAAGTTGTCAGATCAGTCTTTCTATAAATTAATTCTGAAAAGATCATTGGCAAATTTGTATTTAGTCACATATTGCCTAGCCTTAGATTAAATTGTTTGATGCCATCCTGACATCCCACTACTAATAAATTAAGGGTAATGCAGAATCTATATTGATGAATATAACTTGGAACCTGATTACTCCAGCTTATTACAAAACTAGAATTCTACAGTTTTAGTAATGCTTTACTTTGCACTAAATGATGGTAGCTTGCCCATTGTTAAGTTTGTAGGTTTTGACTGACAGAAATAAGAACAAGCTTTTGAATGATTTTTATTAAATGCATATCATGTGATCCCTTTGCTGTTACAGAGAACCGTTAGTGCTTGCCTATCTCCTTCCAAGTCTAAACCAGCAACTTCATAGTTATTTTGTCATTTTTCATCATGGGAACATATGTGCATTGTTTCTTGGAAGATGATCAAGAACTAGGGAAATAACATTAGTATTTTATTCACACAAACATTCTATATTTTCCTTACTAAATAAAGTGGATGACGCTTAAAATAACAACATACCATAGTGTAATTGTGAGCCACCTTGTGCAAGTCAGTGCAACCCTGTGCATCAGCAAAAGATCGGATTCCAAGGCAATTGGACGGGTGAAGCTGCTTCATTAGAAATTTGCAACATGCTTCTACAACCTGAGAGAGCTGAAGAAGGCAAGCTGTAGATAACAGGCACTCAATGTTATCTTCTTTTAATTCAAGGCGACCTAGTAACATTATGAAGGAGATCACATTAGCTTCCTCTTTTTTATTGTATTCTCTAAAACTCAGAGGCAACAGAATTATTTACAGATTATATGATAGAATACAAAGCTTAGCAAACATCACCCTTAGCAACAGATAACCAGCTTTTCAAAATTAGTACATTTGATGATGAAAGCAAAGGGAATCCCAGTAAGATTCCTTTTTTGTCAATCAGGATACATTTAAGATACATAATTTTTAAACTAACTATAGTATTAGCAGAGAAACTATATCCTACCAGGCTGCCTCAGGTAACAGCAATGATGATTTCTTTATTTTTAAGGCATTAAATAATGTGAATAATTATTTCTAAAGAGTGTGTGAAATCTACTAACAGAGTATAATGCTCACAGGAAGGTAATTCATTAGATGAAATTCCCATTTCCATTCTAATTACCTGTATATGCATATTGAACCAGAGCCCACAATGCATTTGGCTCCACACCTTCCATCTTGATTTCTTCCTGTCTTGCTTCCCTTACATCATTAGTGAACATTGCCGCAAAATAGTCCGAAACAGAGGAGAGAACCAATCTGAGTACGTCATGCAGGAGAAAAAGGAGACAAAGAAAAAAACAAACAAACAACTTAGTCAATCTCATGTTTCTTAATTTATGATTCATTACTTTGCCCTTTGAGGAAACACTGCATTGAGAAAAACATTTTAAAATTGACAAACTGCTCCATGCTCTAGGTGCCCTCTAGGAATAATGAAGTACATTCTACATTTGCTGCTGAAGTAAATGAATTACCCTTTCAAAGCTCAACGACTTTTAATAGCCAACACAGAAACAACCCACAAAACACACATGAATTGGAAACTGAATATAAACATACATTTTGGAAATAAAAAAAAACAAACCAAAAAAAAACAAACAAAAAAAAAACAAACAAAAAAAAAAATCCCCAAAAAAAGTTTAATTCCATTTATATTACATCAGCTACATTTTTCAAACATGAAAGAATGACTAGTCCTTCTCAAAGTGCTTTAAACTGCTTTACACATGCATTCATTTGCTAATACTATAACAGAACTAGGTGCAGTAAACATGGAGAAGGTACAGAATAATCTCTTTTGTAAGTATGCATTTAGCCTTTTGCTAACAATTCTGAGTATTTCAAGATACTGAGTAAGTGAACACATTGGTCCACAACAGACATTTCTTTGGATATCTGAAAGTAAAACACTGAGTACATATAATAATGCCACTCCTCGAAATGTGTAAGAATTTTGATGCCTTGGACTAAGGTGAAAGAGAAAGAAAATCAATGTAGGACAGGAACATTCAACCCACAGTTCCATTATATGAAACCTACCATAACTATTCATGAGGTCTGTTGGTCTCTTCCCCAACAGAGCTCCAGAAGAGCTCTTGTGGTTTGGACCAACTTTTGTGCTGCAGGAGTTCGCTATTGCCTTGCTCACAGGGGATTCTCAAATATAAATGTACTTGCGTATGTACTAAGCTATGCAAACAGCAAGTCCAAGAATCAAGCCTACTGCAAATACCCTACAGAGTCCATCTGCATACATTCAATGAATCTAATACTTCACAAAGTGTCAGTTTATTCTGTACTGAATCGTTACATTGGCTTGTTAAGATGACAGAGGTCAGGAACCCCAAAACAAATTAATTGAAAAGGTGAGCATCAGTGCTTAGGAGTAAGTTTAACTGCGTATTAGTGGGGAGGATTTGCTTGTACACAGACAAAGTAATGAGTTACAAAAATCTGTCTCTTAGTTAATTAACTGCAAAGTAATAAATCATGAACTAATTTGAAATACTTTTTTCTTGCTGATTTTCTGATCATTGACCATTTGGTCAGGCCTACAGTAGGGTAATCCTTTTTTTCTAGTTGCCAAGGCAACAGAGTTGGTTTAAGAGCATATGGGGAAGAGATTAATTTTACTTTAACATCTTACATGATTGAAGTTTTGTAATAAGAAATAAAGTTCTGTTCTTTTAAAGACTATATTGTTCTTGAAATATGAGATTTATTTTGTAGCTGGCTTACTCAGAAATTTTAGAACACTCCGCCAATGTAGCACCCAGGCATCACTCGTAGGCATTTTAACCTTAGGTTTAATGACATCTGCAGTTGCATGAAAATGCTACCTCCCAGAGATCTGTACAACTTTAGCGAAAATAGAAAGTGCATTCATGTCATTATCAAGGGACAGTTTCTGCAACTGTTTTTGATGTTTGAGTAAGATAACAAGGTCAGATTTGTATGTACAAAATAGGGCAAGTGTGCAGATGGGCAGATCCAAATAACCCAATATCTCTGCAGGTCCAGTTCAGAATTTGTTTTAAAAAAAATAAACCAAACAACTTCAAGTCACTATTACCAGAGGTCAAGATTTTAACTTCTATGCAGAACAGAGCTTGAAAAAGAAAGGTCTCTGTGATGGGAAACAGAACCTAAAACCTGATCTTACCACAGCTGGAGTTTTTGGTGGTGGTGTTATTTTTTCCTTCCCCCAACAGTGCACTTGGTTCAGGTAGCTGCACTGTTATTCAGAAAAAGGCTGGACTGTACATATCTTAGCAACAACTGTTGAAGAAATGCCAATAACCTGAGGCTCCAAACATCTTTTACCAACTGTCTGATATTAGCAAATGTCTCCCTGTAATTTACAGTCTCAAAGTCTTCCAAAAGAAGTGACTGGAAGTTTAAAATGCAAACCATTTTCTATTTTTGCAAGCTTGTGTTTGGATTCACGAGAAGGAATACATGCTACACAGTGTTAACTGCTTTCCAGGGTGATTTCCATATACCAAAACAGGGCGTGCAGCCCAGGAGTAGACTGACACAAGTAATATGCCAAAGCATAAATTATAATAAAAACAATTTTGTAATAATTTCAGCCAAGAAGCATGTTCACAATGAAAAGCCTGAAACAGGTACCCACGCTTCTCTCTTAACTCAACTAACTTAGAAAAAAGTTCTTTTGAAGAAAGAAAGGGGATTGAAAGATACAGTGACAATGTATCAAGGTGACAGAATTAGCACAAAAGAAAACAAAGGCAGACTTTCAGCCAACTGGCCTTTTCTTGTCCCATGTTTTTCCCACTAGTCAATAAAACTCAATTACTACTTTACTGTTGTGGTTTAAGCCTAGTCGGTAACTCAATGTCCTAAACCCAGGATATTTACTCACAGTATTTGACACCCACTTGTTCATTAATCTTTTAGTCTCATAGCTAGTAACTAATTTTTCTTTCAAGCTCTTTTTGGATTGTCTGAAATTAAACTGTATTCCTACATACAGATTATACAGCATGAAGCAGCCAATACCTTCATGTAATTGAAGAATCCATGGAAGACTTTACCCATCCATACTTGACCTTTTTGCTAAAAAAGATCTAAAAGAGCTAAGTGAGAAATATGATTTTCCAAAAGAAAATCTGTGCAATGACTGTAAAAACTACACTTACGTTTACATCTCCTTGTTAAATAGAGCCGTCGTGGCTCTGTTAATATTTAACATAAAGATAATCTCTGTGTTATTTATTCATCACTAACATATTCCTCCATATTAAGAGTTCACTGGGAACTACTGATGCTATAAAATTGTGCTTTTTCTCAGTTTAGAAACTGAAGGGTTTTGTATTCTGAGTTTGTGATCTTTTTTTTTCCCACCTCAGAGTGATATTTCTTCCATAACTGGCCCAAACTAAAATGCCTCTGAAATCCACATACTTTGACATTAGAGAAGCCTCTTAGCAGTAAAAACCAAAATAGACCAAAAGATAGAGAAAACACACACCCAAAAAGGCAAAAAAATGCCTTAATGCACTTAGCATTGTATTGCTTGACTGTGGATGTTGAACGTAATTACCCTGACTCTCCTTCTTGCCTAATGACCAGCTACTGCCAAGTACTCCATTCTGCATAGATAAGATTACAGGAATTTGACTACTGGATTATATGCAAGGCTGGTTTGCTCTTTTTCAGTGCACAGGAAAAATTAGAGAAAAAAAGAACACATGGTACCAGATTTTTTCACCTGGGAGACCATAAGACGCCTGAACAATTAGTTTCTCTGGAAAAACACTCAACAGCTATGGGTTAAACACTGACAAAATCTGGGTGTTTCAGTATGTGCCCCTGTTCTAACATGAGGTTCTATTGCTGCTGATGTCTTTAATTTCTGTGGTTTGTACTGATCCAAAACTAGAGAGACTTACCATAACAGCTTAACTTATTTTGAAGAGTTTTCTACTGAAAGCCAGTAAAATATATATAAGCAGGGTCGCACGCCTGAATTACACTGTACTTCTTGCTGGAATTGCCACAAGCTGCATCATCTAGACAGCTTTCTAGGTCTTCAAAGCAATTATTACGTAAAATGCTGATAGCTGTCAAACCTGGCAATTTACAGATTTAGTATCTCCCAACCTGATTCACGTGACAGAATGAAGTGAAGCTTCTTAAAGATAAATGGGACACTTCCTAGGCAACATCTTGTTTGTGGCTGTGTAACACCTGAAAATAGGGAACTTATTAATAGCATTCACTGAAGATGTAAGGTGATGCCGAATAGTTTATGCATCCTATTATGAAGCACCTCATACACTGGTGGCTTCACCTAGTTTCTGTTCTTGATAACAAAGCATGTTAGTAATAAAAACAGTATATGCAAGTGTTACTATCCCACACTATTAATGTATATCTATTTATTTAAATTTGTTTAAAAGCAAACAATACCTAAAAATACACACAGTATGGTTATGTTAAAATGATGTCCAATTACAGCTCTTCAAGAGAAATTAAATGTTTCAAAATTCATTTGCTGCTTCTATTTGCTGCTGATTATAATAAATCCTTTGTGAATTTTTTTCAAAACAACCACACTGTTAGCAGCAATAGCACCTTTTTTAACATAAAGTAATTGTACAACTGCTTTTTTATATACTTTGACTTCTTAGGAAGACACTTTGTGTTAAACTTCTATAAACTCGTAGCTAAAAACAAAAAAATGTTGTGGTGAAGGATTTACAAACTAAGGCAATACAGACTATAAAAGAAAGGAAGTATTATTAAAACATATGGTAAAGAAGTACAAAGATAAGTAAGCCTCAAGATAAAAAAAGTCTGCAAACCAGGATTTGTGCTCTTCCAGACAAGCTTTCTAACCCCTAGAGCACATAAGCTTCCATTTGCCTTCTTTCCTTCATTCCCGTAGCTTTTGTACTTCCATTTTTCAGTGTCAACAGGAAGAAAGAAAATGTCTCTGCACAGACTTTCAGATTGCTGGTTAAAGGCTACAGAGCAGGCTTTAAATCCTCTCTGGCTAAGAATTTACACAGACCCTTTTCTTACGGTGAATATTCTGATCAGCAGGTTACAAAATAAAACAAACTTCTCCTACGGATACAGCAGTTAGCTGAACATAGTAAATAGGAACGTAATGACTTAGACATCTGAAATTGCAGTGAACACAGAAAATATCAGGTTCAAAACAGAAAATCTGAAAACTCCTCTCTATAGGTAAGCATGATTTATACTAATGAAAACTGTCCTTTCCTAAAAATTCTGTGCGACCTCATATTAAGAAAACCCATTTTATCTTTAAAAAAAGAAAAAAATTAAAGAAAAAGCTGTCCAGTGTAAATTAACTTTCTATTTTGTTACACATCTTAGAACATCAAGCTATTAAGCTAATATGTATTTAATACATCTTTCATTATTATATTTTAAGATAAATAGTCAGTAGTGTTCTGAAATACACTGACTGCTCCAGCCTGCAGTCAATACTGAAGAAGTCAGAACTTGGATGTAGGCAATGAAAAAAATCCTACAGAATTTTTTTCTTATAACATCAGCTACAAATGCATAAAGTCATTCTTCTTACTGAATTCCTATAATTGCTGAACCAAATTTAGGGGTTTCATCTTTATCTTTCCCACTAAGGAAAAGTTCACTTTTCAGTGAGGTACTCTGGACATACTCAGATGAAGACTGTAGTTATTGCTATGTTTCCCCGCGAAAGCAAAACAGCGAGTGAAAGAACTTGCTGTGCAAAAGGCAAAGCTCATTTCCAAGTTTCTCCAACATTATGAAGTAAACTAAGGACAATCATAAGCCTCCCACCTCCTGCTACAAGCACAAGGTGTTCTTCTTTGGCCTTCAATTTCATGCATATTTAAAACACAAAATACCAACTACAGCAAGATGTTTTTCCTTCTAAGACCAGAGCAAACAACAGGTGGTAGCGTATGCCTACAGCATTACAGAAATAGATACAACAACGGAAACTGGAGGAGCAAAGACAGTTCTCTAAGTAAACAAGAAACAGGTATGAACCACATTATAGAACTTTTTAGCATGTAGTCTTTCAGGTTATCTAATTAAAAAATAAGTATCTTGCAGTCCTTACAAGACATTCGCAGCGGTCCCCTGCACCCTTTCTGCGCTTTTTAACTGTTACATAAACCATACTCCGGAACTGTATGCTGCAAAGGTGCTACTGCAGCCACATAAAGTAAAATTATTTCCTTATTTCATAACAAATTGATAATATTAATTAATAATATATTATTCCTTATCACTATTTTTCATGTTTACAGCACTCCGAAGCTCTTTGACTTCTAAATTATTTCCGCGGGTGCAAATCCACCAGGGGTGTGTGCATTCCCTGTTTTCATCTGATTCACTCTCCACAGGGACAATGCAGTTTTGCAACTAATTTCAACAAACTGAAGACCAATCTTACGCAACTCTGTAGCCACACGGAAAAACAAATCGTCTTGCTCACCCTAGTGTCTCTCCAAAAAAGATTCATCATCATCCATAAGTATGTGGCTCTAAGTGTTTACAAAGGAATTCAGGCCAGGGGTTGAGGGGAGGAGAGCAGGATCATACATTTTAGCAGTAACTGCAGTAAGATTTGCTTAAATCAACTTGGAAAAATCAGGGATAGTCTCAACGGTTTAAAAATGAAGTTTTATAAAATGAAGTCTTTGAGAGCAATATCAAGTTACAGTATAACCGCCTCCATGCTCAAGTCAGTTCCCATCCCCCTGTATTATCAATCCCTCAGTTGTATCAGCACAATAGTGTGGATGATATCTGAATAAAAGCAGTGATCTGGCTTTTTAAGAAAAATACCAAACCCAAACCAGCAACCTCTTCCCATCTTTTCACTATTGCAGTATTAAGCTGTAGTTTCACTGTGGGGGTAGGAATGAGCAACGGAAAACAGGAATTCTTTAGGTTGCTATTTCTATTGTGGATCTCTTGTGAAACGACAGCTTACTTAAACCTAGGGTCCTATTAGAGCTATTAATACTGTGCATTAAATATGGTAATGTGCTTCACTTACTCATACTTTTGTTTCACTATTTTTGGAATTTTCCTAGCTTTTAAGAAGCATGCTATACGATTTGTTAATTACACAGACAGGTAAGGCAATGTTTGATCTAATTTAGCCATCTAACACTTACTGTCAGTGTTCAGTAGTATACTATCAAAGGAGTCTTCTTACTACAGGAGAAAATAAACTTTATGTGGACAGACGATTGTCCTTACTGCTAATTATGACTCCAACAACTTCATTGGTTAATACAAAGAAAAAATCAAATCTAAAATGTTTTTTTTACATCATTCTGTGATACAGAAACCACTACTACTTAGAATATTCTGAGGATGCATTTGGGACTTTTGGGGTTTTTGTTACACAAATACATTACTATATGCTTGAAGACAAAAAGTAGAACATGAAAACATCACAATTGTTTTGATGCTGCATCACATATAAACCAGACAGAAATTAACTTTTAGTTTCAGAAAAAAACCCCCAACAAACCCAAACCCCAAAACTTTAAACATAAGTGTGTTTGAAGTATTCAAAACTGTTTAGGATGTTCTGACATTCTTTAAACAAAACATAGGACACACCTTGAAGGTGCATTTGTAAACAAATATGAATTTTTACTTCAAATTATAATAAGTTTACCTGTGAGCTGGAATTCTACGATCACCAGCAACTAACACCACATCACACAGCTGTTTGTGTCTAAGATAATTCTCCATCTTTTTAAAAGTCTGTTCAGCGTGGTTGAGAGCCTGGAAAAATTCATCTGAGGTACAGGGTTCCATAGTTTGACAAGATGATAAGGTATGGCTGCTGTTGGAGGTTCTGCTGAAAACAATAACAGAAATCTTAGTTCACACAATACTGAGGTGCAGTGATTCTGTCTACAGATGATAAACAAAATCACATGTGATTTTAAAAATTATGTACATGATTTAATATATATTCCCTTGCTATTTTATTTCTCTTCGTTTTCATACTTTCTCTCTTCAAACCTAATCTAAACCCTTGTGAAACAGGTACGGTCATTTAATATTGTACTCTTCAACTAACAGACACAGAAAGATCAGTCCAGTGATGGTATCTATAGCATTGTCAGGTGGTTAAGAAAGAACAGACATCTACCAAGATCCTGCAAACTAAAAAAGCAACAGAAGGATGCAATAAGGAAGCAAACATCTCACTGCCACATGTTGAAGTCTTACTTCACACGTATGTTAGTCTTGTTTCACACTTAGGCTAAAGTGGCTAGAACAAAATCCAGCATATATGGTGCTAGTAAGAGTGTGTGGGCATGCAGCGGGGGGGGGGGGGGGGGGGGG
>JANHGB010065125.1:0-21293 GCA_026283785.1 Coracopsis vasa | reverse complement strand
AAACATATACTTCAACATGGCAGAAAATAAACTCCATAAAACCAATACTTCTTTCATGAAAAGGCTTTTTCGTATGATAGTATCAGCAATATATTAAGAAGAAATCCAGCAAAATCTTATTTAAATCAGGTTAAAGACCCAGTATGTACATACATTACATGTATTCAAGTTTACAGTGCAAATGGTATTCAGTCACCAGGCTGTAACAAGTAATTTCTTGACCATCAGTGATTGTGTCCAAGATATTCTCAAGTACGGGGAGGCTCCAGGGGACTAAGAAGGACAAATACAGTAGCTGTTTTTAAAAGAGCAGAAGAGGACCTTGGAATTACAGGCCGGTTAAATACAGCTAGAAAGACACACCAAGAAGTTATTAAACAATCCAGCTGAAAGCACCAATGAGATAACACGGTGAAAAAAACAGTCGGTATAGATTTGTCAATAACAAATCACATCAATCTAATTTTTTTCTTTGACAGGATGAGTGGATATCAGCATAGCAGAAGGCAGAAGATTTGATAAATCCTGACTTCAGTAGGGTTTTTAACACTGCTCTGCATACTGTTTTCATAAGCAAGTGAAATGTAGTCTGGATGAGTTCATGAAAAGGTGTGTGACCAAGTGGTTATAAAACTGTACCGAACATAACAATTAGTACTGATTCTCTGTCAGACTGTAGAGTATTTCAAATAGGATCATACACATGCTCCCTGTGGCTCTGTTGTAGTGTGATTTTCACTGATAATCTCAATGTTGGGATGGAGAACACAATTAAAGTTTTTACACCTGACATTAGTGGGAAATGTTCAAAGAGTAAGTGGAATGTGACAAGAACTGCAAAACATGTCGGCAGTTCAGTGCGAATACTAGCAGCTCTTCAAATCCTGAGAAGTTATTCACAAGTGAATTTGAAATGCAGTCAATATACATGCAGAATACTAGAATTAGAGAAGTTATATGAACAACTGTCGAAAAACAATAAATAGGCAAGATTAATGAAAAAACAAAAAAGGCATAGTGGGCCACAAACTAACTGTTTCTTGCTGTTACAATAAAGTCTGGAGCTCAAGTGGCAATCAGAAGTGTTGTGCATAAACTACTGGATGTGATGTTCTTGATGTTCTGTTCTCCTTGGGTAGTGCTCAGACCTCAGCTGGAATAGTGTTCTGCATTTTGGTCACCACATTTTCAGAAAAGATACAGACACTGTAGGGAGAATCCAGAGGACAGCAACAGTAATGATAAGAGGTTTGGAAAATGTGACCTACAAGGAAAGGTTGAAAGAGTTGGATTTGTTTAGTCTAGAAAAGGGAAGACTGAGGGGAAGCATGATAATGTCATCAAATATATAGTGCTTGTTAGAAAGAGTGCAGTGATCAATTATTCTTAGGGCCTGAGTGGGATTTGTGAAAGAAGGAAGTGATACAATTTGCAGCAAAGGAGATTCTGGCTACATTTCCAATTGAAAGGGCAGCTAAGGGTTGAAATAGTTCACTGAGGCAGGTTGCAGATTCTCTTTCACTGACAGTTTTTAAGAACAAGCGAGATATGTCAGGTTTGTTTTATGTACAGTAAGGATAGGAAACGAATTATCTTATGTCTGTAGATACCTCCTAGCCCTATATATCTGTGATTCCCATGACAATGAAGCACTGATTTCACAGACACACAAAAAGATACTGCGGAATGTATCTATAGACTGCTTCTTGACAGTCATTAGTACGACTGCATTGTAGAACTGTCTTGTGTGTCCCAGAACTTAGAGAGCTCAAATGTCTGCAGTAAAGGTCTCTACTATGCTTGTTCTTCAAATAATAAGTACTGTGAGTGTACACACATGGATAAAATGAGTAAGAAAATGTCCTATTTACTCTTCACGTAAGTGGAATGAACATCTTTTGGAAATATGAAATAGAGAAATACTTTGTTCCTTAGAGGAAAAATGATTGCTTATCAAACCATGAGGCAATAAGTGACTAAAATTAATATAAAGACAATGTCCACTGGGCTGGTAGTCTCCTACCTCATTACAGTGACCTAGATTCCCGTAAAATTCTGTGATTTTGTAGCTGATAACAATCACCACATAAACCGAGACCGATATACAGTCCATGATCAATGGCAGTAGTTCACTGAAACATCTGAACCTTGGAGACTAACATAACTGCTCTTCCCATGTTCAGATGAATGTCTAAGTGTAAATAAAGCCAGGGTGATATAAGCCAGAATATGAACTAAGTTTTGCTTTGCTCTATGCATGCATAAGCATTTTTTTGTGTCATCACATGAAACTTGTTAATGCTAATGAGAGCTAACTGTTTCCATGTAGATCTCAAAGGGGGAATAGCCCTAATTCAGTAAAGCAGCAGACAGGGATGCCTGATGCTGTCTTACCAATACCAAGTACTCAACACTCAAGAGTCAAGCCCCTACAGACCATGAAATTGGCTTAAAATATGGTATTAAAGCATCATACAAGGTTTCTTTCCTTTATATTCTGGGTTTTGAGCCTATAGTATGTACAAAGTTCACGTTTTCAGTCTTTTCCCAGCAACCATTAGAGGCTCATTAGCTTTTTAAGTTTTGTAGAAAGGAAGAAGTAAGAAAAAATAGATATTTGCAATCAAATCTAAATCAATACCAGTTCTCGCAGTACTCCATTCTTCCATGCCTTGGTCGACAAGCCTGGTTTTGGCACTATAGTACAGACAACTACCCTGCTTCACTGACAGCGCACTGCCTAGCAAAATTTTTGCTCATGTTATGTAGTTTTCTTTGTGACAACACCTGGGCATGGCTTATGTGACAGCACAAGACAAGGACCAGCTTCAGGATGAAACAGAAGAGAAACTAAGATCCTTAAGTAAGACCAACTGTGCTTTTTTAATAAGTTTTACTTTCATTTGCCTAGGAAAGAGAAAAGCCTATAATATGTGTGCATCTCCAAACAAAGCTAAGTGACCAGCATAGTTCAAAATCCAGATGCTGAATGCTCCACTTAAATCCTGCTACCATGAAATTCCCACTGGCAGTATTTAACCTTTGGATTTTCACACTAAGCTTTAATGAACAGGAGGATTGTAACTGGAGAAAGAACTGCAATTAGTTCAAAAAGGAAGGAAAATATCACTTTGGGCTTCTCCCATGCTACCATTACAGTCTGCGATGGAAGACAGGGCAAGCTGGGTGCCGCAGCCTTCATATAGAAAATAAGAAAATACAATGAATATATGCAAAGCGAGATATTTGTAACATATATAACTATATACAGCATATTAATAAGTAATTCTTATGCATACAGATCTGAATGAGTGCCACATTTACACATATATTCACATAGAGATGCAGACACACACAAGCACAAATATGGGATATATTTGTATTCCATAGCCCTTCCTCATTTCTAGAGCACTTCTCTCAACAACAGCACAGTTGTGGTCTTTCTTATTAACTTTAAACTAACCTCTAATTGGGGATTCCGTTTCATACAAAGCAAAGCCAAAAGCCAGCAGGTTACCAGAGGAGCATTAGAGAATGTGGCATCTCCACTGATGCAGTGGGTGGGGAGAGGAAGCTATTAACATGTCTGTAACACTTTGCTTTATACACAACTACCCTGCTTTTAACTCCAGCCTTGGTCACTAAGGTCAGGCAAGACAAACCTGACTAATAGTGTCGCTTTCCTACTGCCTCTCAGCGTTCACCCCTGCCCCAGCACGACAGCCTAGAGCTGGAGGGGTAACATAACACCTAGATGGGATGGTGGGGAGAAGAGCTAATTGGGGCTTTTCATTACGTGGTAGATGTTAGGAGAATAAGTGTGATACCATCATAGCTATAAAGCTGTTGAAAAGAGAGCTACTTAGCCATTCATGAAACACTGTTATGTTAACCCAATAATGAATAGGACAAGGCCCCTTATTGTTAAGCAGGTGGTGGACTTCCACTCTGCATGAAGGCACCTGAGTGCCCGAATTGCCCTAACCAAGTGTAAAGAAGCCCAAAAAACATAGCTGCTAACCCATTATTTGAAGTTTCAAATAAAAGTATATGTGATGAAACGCTCCAACAGAAATTGACACTTCAGAAGTTCCAATTCCTAAATGCGTCCTCTAGACTGCTCTGTGCAGTGGGGCATTAATATAAAGGTATAAGCTACTGGAGTATGAAGCACTCGTTCGATCACGTCCTTTTTGAATATGAAATAACAGCAGATTTTATTTTATTATTCTTTATTAGAAATTATTTTAAGATTTCCGCATCCCTGTGGTTGTATTTGTATCTGTCATTCAATAGAAAAAGGAGCCACTGTGTAAAAACCTCAAGACCAGTCCACTGACCTACTTACAAAGAGCAGTGCAAAGGAGTGAGAATGGCAGCCAATGCCTGCTACCTCCACTTTTCTCCAGCTTCATAACTTTCATGCTCAGCACTTCAATGTGTTTAAGGAACCAGAACTCCCTACAGAAAACTTTCAGCAGGGAGGCAATGTGAATTTTCCCCCGAAAGCTGAGCATTTTGGCTATAGGTATTGCAGTAACTGGAACGGAGTACATGACTTAGAGGAATCTGGGCCAAACTTAACACTGGAGAACTGAATCCACCATTGATCTCTTAGCCTCAGAAAAATACCTAGACCAAGAAGGGCTATACTTCTCCAGCAGAGGAGCTTGGCATCCTGAATCCTTGAGGCAAAACTCTTTTCCACTACTCCTCTACCCTAATGCAGATTCCAAGAAATAGAAGCTAAGCGGTGTTAATTTTATAGGTGAATGTTCTGATTTATGTTATTTTAGATCTTTTCAAGATTTCAAGCAATTCAAGATCCAGTTTTCTCTTCCTAATTCAGGTTTTTTCATCAAACACAGCATTGGGTCATTTCCATTCATAGATATCTGAATACACCACCCTTAACTAATGGGATAGAATACTTTATGCTAAATGCAGTTGATATAAGCAAATTTGTTACTCATGCTTATAATGCAATTATTGATGTAATGGATAAAAAATTGAAACCACAAGAAATTTTCTAGAAAATACACCTGTGAATTAAATAACATTGGGAAACTGGAGAATTGATGCATGGTTGCATAAAATACAACAATTAATGCAGAACATAATTTGGTTTTAATTAATGCTCTTTATTGGAAAATGAAACATACATTTGCTCATGATATATAGAGGACCACTTCTCTACTTTACAGAGAAAACTAAAGACAATAGAATTATAAAATCAAATCATTCAAAACATGACAAATTTCTAAAACGCAGAGAAAAAAAAAGAAATAATTAATAGAATAGCTCAAAAATAATCAGCCAGATCCAAAATGTTACTCTTAGGCATTCTTCCTGAAGGTAAAACTTTTTCTTCTCTCAGGTATAAACTTCTGGTATTTTTATTCTCTCTGCAAAAATAATGCAATATGTAATAGAAATGAGAAAAAAGATCACAATGACGCTAAAAGGATTTCAGAGGTGTTACAGAGTGCCCTGTGCAAAAAGCTGGCTAGACAAAACAGGATTGAGATTTGAATCATAGGACTGAACCTCCCAACAAAACAGATTCTTTTCTGGATGAAGGAACAGGTAATTCCTCTAATATACCCATGTGGGACAGATTTTCCAGTTCTTTCTCCTTAGAGTCTTCTAGCAATTCTTTTCAGATTTATTTTTCTCTTCACAAAAAAGAAAAAGAATATAACAACTGGAGTGTTTGCTTAGACTTTTTTAATTAGAAATTCAATTTGAAATTAATTTTAATTCATTAAATTATTGCTAGGTTTAAAATCAGGCAAAAGACTTCTCACTTGTCCAAATGATTCATTTTACTTTCTGTAAAGAGAATCTGGATTAGATAGATAGACATTTTGTAGATGATACACTAGGAAGCAATTACACACTCAGTAAGAACTATTATAAAACATACAGACAGAGATGAAGTTTTGTGAGACATCTGAAACACTGCATCCATCCTTGCGTCCCAGTACAAGGAGGACACTGATAAACTGGGGCCAGTTCAGGGTAGGGCCCGCAGGCTAGTCAGACTAGAGCATCTGCACTGTAAGGAGAGGCTGGGAGAGCTGGGCTTCCCAACTGGCAGCTGGGAGAAGGGGAGACTTCAGGTGCCTAGGAACGTCCTGCTAGTACCTGCTGGGAGGTCATGCAGCCTCCATCCTTTTCGTTTTTCAAGAACAATCTGGGTAATACCCTATGTACTCACAATAACACAGACACATTACCCAAACCGTCATTACTTATACTTATGAACATATTTTGTGTGGGACTAATCAATAGCAACCTTAAGCCTAAGGAAATTTAGGCTGAAATGTGTCCCCACTTCATTCACAGTCAATAGACAGGCTATGTCAGAGAGTAATTCAGCGCAGCAGTCTCTGACTTCAGCCCCTCAGGGTATTGTTTCTCTTTGTGGATAGAGAGAAGACAGTGTAACAGGGAGACTGATTTCATCGTGAAAACTGATCATCTTTAGTCTCTTATTCCTCCTTCTAGGTCTCATGTACTCAACTTAGAGCAGGAGGATTCCACATTAGGTAAATTTGAATTTTGCTGTTGGATTTCGTTTTCTTCCACCAGCAGTGTTTTCCTAGCATAGCATGCAGATCCTTGAGAGATGTTTTCACTGCTTCAGTGTAACAGTGGCAATTTCAAAGGGGCCCCTCCTGCTACTCTATTTAAAATGCTTGCGTGGTCCTGCATTATGCGTCCAGTTGTGCTATTAAAAGAAAGCACTTTTCCTTCATAGAGAGAAGCTACTGAATTAGGTCCAAAGCTTCCTATTAACTTCTGTGAGTCAACCCTATCTATTCAATGAGAGTAGGGCTGTCAGCAAGGGAGGGGAATCAGTCTTCAGTTCAAATGTATGACAAATTTAATAATTTGCATAAATGTAGAAAAATGAAATTTTCTTTTTTTTCTGTGAACATTTCATTTTCAATGTTGTTTTTGATATTTACACTCCAGAAATCAATTAAAGGGAAGAGTGTGTCAATTAACAGGCACTGCAGAAGTACCACAATGCACATCTGGATTCACTTCAGTGAAGCCAATCTGAGTTTACAGCATTGAAGATGAGTACAAATTTGGCCTGGGTTTGCTGTTTCACTAGAAATTTTCAGCTAAAAAATGACATAATCACCATCTTCATGACTCTTTTCTTGCCTGTATTACTGCTCAGTAGAGAGTATTAGAGTCGGAGACTCAGGCAGGTTTCTCAAGAAAATCAGAGCAATACTTCTCACTACAGAGCTGGACTGCTGCTGTGAAGTGCAAAAATACAGGCTGAGCACAATAAGAATCATCTTGCATCGGGGATTTGTCTTTAGAGTAAACACTGATCTGCACTCTTTAAATGCCACTTATCAAGATGGGACAACTAAAAGGCCTTTTTTTCCTTTATAGTATTTTCAAAATAATGTAGATACTTGGTGAATCTTTTCTGCAGTGGAAAATTATTTTGAAAACAACTGTTTATATTTGGCCACTGTCTTAGAATGCCACAAGAGGTACACTTTTCTAACTATAAGGCTATTTGTAATGAGGAAAAAGAAAGCACCACAAAACATAATTTGTTAAATGTAGCCTTTGAACATGCAAGCAACATGAACTTGTTCCTTTTTTCCTGCTAGTAACAAAACAAGGAATTTCTACAATATGGATGTAGTAGATGCTATCAATAAAATATTAGATCCTACAGGGAAATGACCAGATGAAAGTATATATTTTTACAAGGCTACCTTGCTATAAACTGCAGATACTGCAAATCAGTACTGAAAACAGTCTTTATAAAGAGTGATGGGATTTTCCATACAAAATCTTCTAAAAACTTCAGACATACTTCAGTGTAGTCTGCATCAGCAATTCAACCCCACTTAACTTCAGAAATGTCTGTGTACATGGGAATACATGTGAATCTGCCTTTGGGTATTCAGCCTATACAGGTTTCCTGTTGTACTGTGCATTCAGGGCTATATTCCAGGCATCAGGTTGAGCTGGGGAAGAATACCACTAACAGAGACATTTTGTGAAAATTATTTTGTGAAAATAATCCTGGCAGAGGCAGGATTATTTTTTCAGGTCAGGTCTCTTTCCCACTCTTTGCTTCTTGGGCCAGCACATTTTTCGTGTCCTAGGCGTCAATAAGCACTCCTCTGGGTCTTGCTTTGCTGAGAAATCAGAATTCAACACAGGAACAGGAGAATCTGGGAACAAAATTGGAATGTGTGTAATGGTGTAAGATATTGTTCCAAAAGAAAGCAATCACTTTTTCCTCATTGTTCACATGCTGTTTAGTGAGTCTCATAGAACCTCAGCAGTACTTGCTAGCCACAGGTTAAAAAGATGCATGTGGCTAAAGTGGATGAAAACTGGCTAGAAATGGAAGTGAAAAGCCATCAAAAATCTACCTCAGTATAGGAAGAAGAGGTTTGGTGCTGATAGTTGCCCTTGACTAGCTAAAATGGGCAATAATGGGAAAGATATATAGGATAATCTACTGCCACACAGTCCCACACACATTAGTACAATTATGACCAAGTTACAGCATACCTGTCATGCCTTGTCCTTTCTTTTCTAGTTTTCATGATAATGTATTACAAGACTTTGTGGTAATAGCAGAAAAAATAGGAAGTAATTTTCTAAACCATTATGATTTTGAATGCATTACCCCATCTCAAACTCATTCCAACATCACTGCAGGATTAAAGGAAAATAGGAATTTTAACTGCATGCTGAGCACAGAACTGTGAAAAAATAAAAATAAGGCAGCTGACCACTGTCACAAGTATCATGGATAGAAACCCTTCTTCTTAACTTTTGTTATTCCAATTTGCAGGTAATAGACTGTGGCATAAATTTCTTACTCAACTACTCAGCGTAAATCAGTGAGATTTAGGCATCACTTAGACATTGCTAATATACATGGTGGATACAGAATCATGTCCCACATTTTCCTGGAATGGCAGTAGACACTTCCTGGGCATGAGATTTAGAAAAATAATTAGGGGATACGTGAGTCTATGCCTTCAAAGTAGGAAAGTATATCATACAAAATATATATGAGTCAAGATAAAGGTCCTATTGAAACAGATTGCATTCTGGTATGGCAATTCTGTGAATAACTATTTTGAAAGTTAGTTTAGAAAATAATTAAATGTAAAGTCATTTTAATGTACAAATGTCTGACAGAAGCTTGAAGTCCAACCCTTAACCCTGAGAAAAAGATAAAATAAATTTAGATTAAAAAAGGATTTGAATTTCTCTAAAACCCACAGAAAATGTTACCATTTAGTAATGACATTCACTTTCCATTTGACCCCAGCTTGACATGCTGAATTGCTCTGAACATCCGCCACTATGTACAGAAAGTCTTACTTCTTAACTCTTGCTATTCTAATTTGCACACAAAAGTACGTTAAAAGGGATGTTAAGGCTGTGACATAGAATCATAAAAGCAGCATATTAATAAGTAATTAGGAAACATACTATACAAAATATTCTTCAGTGCAAAAGGGCTGCTAATATATCACGGAGAAGACAGAGTTCTATGATAAAGCAATGGAATTTTCTGATATGTCATGCCATGTCCCCATTTAAAACAAACAAACAAACAAAAAACACCACCAAAAACAAGAGTAATTGCAGCTGGTAAACAATGTATGCTTGTAAAATATGGCCAATTTAGAGACAAGGCCAGCACCATTCATTTTGTGGAAAACCGAAGGACTGTGTGCAAATTCTTCTGCTCTCTTATGTAAACTATATTTACTAAAGTATGAAAGGCACCTTCAATTCTTTCCTTTACCTTTCCTCATAGTTTTCCCCAAAACCCATTGAAATCAGGTGGAGAGAAAAAGGGATCAAACAGTGCAGAGGTGAGAGCACTTGATTCTTCATATGTATGGGTGACTTCTTTCATGCAAGGAAGGCTGAATGCGCTAGACTGATGTGAACAAAGACTTAGATACTTACATTAATCAGCTGAATAGTTATATCTCCAAGCCTCATTTTGCTCCTACCTTTCCCCAGAGGTTTTTCACCGGTAGTTTCTCAAGGCCAAGCTTTCAGTGTTTCTGCAGATGCAGACCTGCCACAATGTAAGACTGTCCAAGTTGAAGCTGCCACAATTACAGCCTATGCCCCCCTCCAGAACCACCTATTTGTACTTCATTCACAACGGCCACTCACTTAAGGGAGCAGTGATATGAATTATAACAAAACAGTGATTATTTTTTTAACATCTTAATTGATCTCCCAGATCAGCACACAGAGCAATTTCATGACCAGGAATAAGCAGCCAAGAGCCGCTGAAGGGAAGGCCATTACAATTCCCACTGAAATGGGATTGTACCACTGCAGAACTGGGTCTCCTCTTACTCCTTTTTTGTGTTCTTGCTGTTTCTTGCCCTTGCACAGATTTTTCAGTAAATAAAAGATAGTGAAACTCTTTGTACCTATATTTTGCAAATATATTCTGGGTAGAGATATATCTCTCTAGTCAGAAGGCAAACTGCTAGTTACATAAAGGAGTTAAACAGTTTCTTCTGGACTGCATGCCACTAAAGATGGTGGTTACATATTCCTTCTTCAGAGGAATCTGACTCAGCCTAAAGCACACTTGTCAGCATTTGTTGATGGTACATTATATTTTTTTCTGGGAAATGAAAAACATAATTTTGGGGTTTTTTTCTAAATGAATAGATCAATCTTATGCTTATTCACTGTGTTCGTTTTTTCAAGTATTTAGATGATCCAGTATTTGTAAAAATATTTTCAGTTCTAAAATTATTGTACAAGCAGCAGTTGTCCAGGAATGAATTTCAGAACTGTGTTCTTTTTATTCACTATTTTCATATAACATTACCCAGTCACTATTTTTCATGCATCATTTTTCTCTTTCAAAAATGTCTTCAAAAGAGCAGAAAAAGATCATATTAAGTTGTGGGGAGTGAAGGTGTGATACGCCACATTAAATCAGCTGAAAAATGTCACTTCTTCTACCAATCGGAAAAAAACAAACAGACAGTTGTCTCTAAATGGAAGCCCAGTGAAGATACTTCTAATAGTTTCAATAGGTTTTAATGTCAGGGAACAGCAAGCATGAGGCTGCCCCACAAGGGACAATAAGCCACAGGATGATGACCCCAGCACAGGCAGGGGCAGTAGACCTCCACAATGAGATGCAGACAATTTTCTCATGAGAATAATAGAGGCAAGAGGCAACAAAAGCCCTTGTGCTAGGTTTTCCTTCTAGATGTTTACAGAAGACATGTTTTACCCTAGCTGATTTTGAGTATCTTAAGTAGTTCTGCCAATGTCCTTCATCAATCTTTTCAAACTGCACTAAATTTGGGAGTCAAGATTTTCTTCACAGTCTCTTCAGATTATTCACATTTGAATTTTTTCATCCCAGTAAGCCCCCTAAAATATTTATTGACATTTTGACTCTACCCAGTAAACCAGCAAAAGCTTTTTTCACTCATTGGCAGCTGAAATTCACTTACTCAGCTCTAGCAACCTTTCTTCTTCTTTAATGTTTCTAGAGTCTTTTTTGTATCCCAGCTCCTGTATGCCTATGTGCATCTCACCATCCAGTTTGCTTTCTTCTATCATTCCTGCATTTCTTGTTCTGTAACCATAAGGTCTCTCATGTTATCACACCGATATCTCTTGTTCTTTCACTCTAAGGTCTCTTTCTCTCACTCCTAAATATCTCTTGGTTTACCAGGTTTTGCCTGCTCTTAGGTCTGTTGTTGTCTGTTGTCTCTTGTGATCTGTTATTGCAGGTGTCAAACAGCTAGAAAATTAGTTATTGTGTTTGAGAGATAAAATAATTTTGTTATTTCATTGCTCACATTTCTAACCTATGATCCTTTCTATAGTTTCTTGTTTGCTGCAGTATCTCTCAGCTTAGTATACAATAATATTTTTAACTTACTGGCTGATGCTTCATCTCAAGATCATTAATTACACTATTAAAGGCTGGAGCTACTATTTAAGAGTGCCACTGCCCTCCTCAGGAGAGAATGGCAGACATACTCAAGTGTGTCCAAAATACCATCTGTTACAGCCACAATTTATGGACAGTCTTCATCTCACCTTGCAGAAACTCTTGATTGTCAATGCAATGGTCTGAGAGGACAAAAACATGACAGTGGTATGTCCCATATATTGGTGAGATAACGTAGAGAATTAAGACTCTCAGAAACCCTGCCCAACTATTTTCAACACCCAGTGACAACTGCTTCTGGGTGAAATACAATGAATCGAAACTCCCTCCTTAACTTTACCACTTGATCAACAGTAGACAGAAAAGTTAGTCCTTTGCTCCTCTTCTGAAAGCCTTCAGCATGCAATTCCTACCTATGAATTTCCTTTCTGTCTCTGCTATTCAGTCTCTCCCTAAGCAAACATTCCTTGTTTTTATGAAATGTTTTCTTTGGAAGCTCCTCACTTGCCTTACTGTCTAGTCAGAAACACTTGAGTCTTATATGACGAAATAATTTAATGGGTCATTTCTTCTGTAAATCCAACACAGTAATTATCCTCCACTGAGAGATCTGCACCTTCTTCCTCTTGGCTTTATCTTTACTGCAGAGATTATGAAGTGTCCTAGTCTTCTGCAAAACTCACTTTCCCAGGGCCAGTAACTGCTACTGAACCAGATCAAAGAGAAGAAAGAAGAAAGCCTTCAATATTTTCTTAGTGCCACTTAGTCTACTGAACTTCATCCTTAGTTTGCTGCTATGTGGTCCTGAATCATCACTACTCCAAGTCAATTATATTGGAGTATGGCAAATGCCAAATAACTGGATTTGAAAATAAGAAGTATTTTTCACAAGGTAACATTTCTTTGGGAGCCTTAATATTTTTCGATTTATCTAGAAGCTACTGGTTAAATGCATTATGAAAGACCAGTTTGCAACACAGAGAATTAGAACTGGCCGCATCACTCTCATCAATGTTAACAGACATGCTCATCTATAAGGTCAGTCCTTTACCTTTACAACTAGTGAAGTATTCTGAGATAAGACCATCACAGAGGGAAAGTGAGTAACATTCACTCTTCTTTTTCTGGTTTATCCTGGAGTGACTCCCCCAACATCAGCAATGAGATGTCTCTTTTTTTTTGTTTCCCCATAAATAAGCAAGAGAGTGGCCAGTTTTACTTCTCATTATTTATAAATAACAATGCAAAGTGTTATCTCAGAAGGAAATTTTGGTAGTGAAGTTACATATCATTTACAAGAGGGATTTACAATGGGAAATATATAGAAATAAGCTATATACTTGGTTTTGTAATTAAGCTTTTAAAACACCCGATAATTCAGTATTATTTGTTTTTCCTTTCTTTGATGAACTGATAAATGTCACTTGAATATTTGCATGAGCACTCAGTAGAGAAGCTGGTTTTCTTCAAAAGAAAATAGCGTGCACACTTATTCCTCCTCTACTGTATATAAATTCTAAATAGTACCTTGGCAGAATTATGAAGTAAAAATGAATGTTTTTAAAGGCATTTGTGGAGTCTGGGGAATAAATGATAGAATTTCCTTATATTTCTCATATATGCAGATAACAGATACATTTAATGCAAGAAGGAAATAGAATTTTAATAGAATTTTTAACTAAAGATCTTGAAACAAAACTAGACATACATTTTAATTGAATTTCTGGCTCAAATTACAGCAAACCATTATAAATCATTAGGAATCAGTTTTAAAACTGCTTTCACTTTTACCCATATTACAAACACAGAGGTAAGCTTTTACAGCTACAGATAAGTGTTAATAAATTACCCGAATTTCAAAATTAATGGCTGCCCGGCTGCTTTGGGGAGATATCATTGTGTTTCATGAATATTTTGATTTTGTGATTAGATCAAAATGCACTGAATTCCTAAACAGTCATAACTAAGGTCTGCTGATCATAAACTGTTCTTTTTTAATAAATTATATTCCTCACAAATCTGCTGATATGGAATAATTAGAAATTGGTTGCCTGCATTTACTGTAATATTTGCATGACTTTAGATCTCCACCTACTGATCTAGTGGCTGGCAGGAAATGTACATTTTGTACATTTCTAAATATACCTTGCCTGCAGAGATAATGGTTTATATTGTGATGTTAAGAAGGTTTTTATTTGCAAAAAACAAAGAGGTGTCACTTGCCAGTTCTGGAAGACATTGATTAGGCTGTTTATGTCATTCCTATTCAGAACTTATTATTTACAGCTTTCCTGTTTCCTTTCCTTTGTAGGAGATAATGATCTGTCTCTTGTAAACTGCTTAAAGTGCCTATTTTCTCTTTTTTTAGGGAGTCTTGAAATACATTTTATAGAAGGCAAACATATTGAAATGAAATGTAAACGGTGTAAAATACAACATATTAATCGAAAATTATATCTGTCAGTATAATCTTTAAATTAAGTGGTATACAAATATTTATAGTTAGGGAAAATGAGAATTGCAAATCCATTTTTCATTGTGTAAGGCACATGTATCTGAATGTGATTGTGTAAGACATATATACTCCATAATTAAATGCACTTACATTTTAGGAATTATTCATTTTAACAGTACTGTACATGTGCATATGTGTTTTTTGCTGCAGATCTTTATCAAGGAAAGGGAGTCTGCATTGCTATCTGGCATTCCAGTCTTGAAAAGGACCAAGCACACAGTGTCCCTATAGATTCTTTATAACCAGGTGCTTTAGGGCATATTTCAAATACAGAAAGGTGTCTTCCCTTTTCTGGCATATGCAGTAACTATTTCACACATTTGTTAATGCTTACTGTATTAACATCGTCAGATGTTAAAAACAATACATCAAACAGGCAAGCTACAGACAACTTTATAACATATTTAGATGATTGGTTGCTGTGGCTCTGCAATCTGAATGGTAGATCAAGCAAAAAATATTGATGGCAGGCAAAATCTTCAGCCAGTTCTCAAGACTTATAATTTATTCTAATGATACTATCCCTTTTTGAAGACAAGTTGACCATGCTGCCTATTTTCTCCCCATTGCTACTATAGTTCTTGCTGTAGTCCAGTGAACTGCTTCTTATTCCCACATGGGACAACTGGTCCTGTAAACTAGAAGATATATGAAGCTGACAAGGATGAAGCTGTTGATTGCTCCCACTCATGCCCTTTTAACATTACAGCCAAGTCATTACACTGTTTATTTTATGGATATTTTTCCCATTCTCCCTTGCAGTGTGGCCTACTTGTATGAAAAGTTAATATTGAATTTCATCAGCAATGTATTATATACCAATTGCAATTCCCCCCCAGATTATATTTTCCTTTTTAAGACAAATACAGTGCTATAGAGCAATTCCAGTGCCTCCACTTGTTGAATCACATGTATGGATTGATGCTTCATCACAGCCCGCAAAACTGCCATAGAAACATAAATCTATATAGCAAGTGCTCCTTCAACCCTGAAAAGTCATATAATTTGGCCAAGAACAGATTAATAAACGTGATGATTAAAAAAATGAATCAAATGTGTTACATCCTTTCCACTGGTCATACTGGAAACCAGATTCTTTGACAAGGTTCTGCCTGGCTCACTGTCTGCAAGTCTGTGATTCAAAGCCTGGTGGTGTTGGCCCTATTTCAGCACTGCTGTTTCTAAGCGCATCAGTAGCTTCCGGTCAGTGCCAAACCCAAATGCAGGGTACGTCATGTGGAGGGGCTTTGTCTGTCTGCATAGGTAGGGCACATTGCCTAGACAAGGTGGAATGTTACCCACTGCCACTAGAGACACAGAAAACAACAACGGAGAAAGAGGTTCTCTTAACGCCAAACCTTAGGTACCTTAAATTGGAAGCGTTTGGTTCTAACAAAGGTTTCTTCAGCAAATGTTTCAGGCAGGAAATTAACTTAGGCAGCCCAAAGTTTCCTCTAGAGGAGATGCTCTGTCTTCATTAGCAATATTGGAAGCTGAGAAAAACCAGCTTCCTGACATAGGCATGCAAATCAGGCACCTAAAGTTGGCCAAGGAGAATACTGGTGAAAAGAAAAATTAACTGCACAGATAACTAATAACTGTACAAAGGCAGCACACAATGCAAATCATTAATAATTAAATTGGGCTTTTAATATTTTTTTTTTTATTTTTCTTAATTGTTAAGTTAGAATTAGGGAAATAATCTGAAAAACAAGATTGAAACAATAACAAAGAAATAACTAGGCTGATGTATCTTCCAGAATTCTTGGCACCCAAGGAAAATTTGGTGCTCTGTGGAATGGAGACCTACAGATAGGAAAAAGCACATGGCCTAGAGTCAGACAAAATAACGTTTTACTTTGAAATCTGTGTTTGACCAAGATATCCTTAAAAAGTACTATGTAGGACATGAGAGCTGCTATGGTTACACTAGGGAAGATTGTCTTATTTGAACCTAAAGATTTCTGTGAGAATCCTAATTCTATCCTTAGCGGATATTGCTAACTCCCATTGATGTTAGTTCTTCATGGGACAAAGTTTGGGTTGGAGGATTGTTAACTGCTATAATTCTTATGAAAAGAGAATATACATTTTTTCTTGCAAAGAAATAACAAGGGATAATCTGAAGTGCTCTAAGCCACCAACAGGAGGAAGAATTATTATCTTTTCTTTTCACAAGAAAAAAGAACCTACATTTAAGCTAATATTGACAGATCTCTGCAGACCAGAAGAGAAACAATCCCGCAGCCTAAGCAAAGCAAAGAGATCAGTCTCTGACATCCATTCAGAGACCAGCTGCTGGTGAAGGAGAATAGAGGAGCTGAGAGCTGGAGAAACAGATGCGTCTGATGAGACATGTGCAGGGCATATTCCTGGGACCCAGTAAGTAGGCCCAGCTATTTAGCAGATTTTGTAAAGTACCTTTTGTGTGCAGAATAAATAGACTAGAATATGATCCTGAAGATTTCAGGATCGTACACAGCATAAGAAACTTGGGGAGCATCAGTGTTCTGTTGCTGAATTATTTGTACCTGCGCATGTTTGTATCAGCGCTAGTGACTTCAAAGCGTTGTGGTGACAGTCATTCTGCATAATGCCAAACAGCTGAGTGTGTTTTAACAAGGGGACAGGATTACATTTTCAATAGTTCCGGTGCTATTTGCTTTGTGCAAATGCTTAATTGTATGCTAAATTGACTGTAGACATGATCTATTAAAGCTTGGTTTTTCAAGAATACCTCAGGGAGTTAGCATCCACCTCCCCGTGACACACAGTATGATTTGGGCAGGGAACTTCCTCAGGCTCGTGTGAATATCCCAGCCTCATTGTACATTTCTGGGCAAACATGTGGTAATCGTTGTCCTCATTGGGGTGCGCTAATTAGGTAATATTTATATTGTGTTCTGCAGACTGTGAAGTAAAAGTGTTAACTGCTGTTATTATTGTTATAGAATTACAAGACAAAGCTGAGGAAACCTCTCCTGGACCTCTCAAGTGACAGCTGTGAGTCACAACCCTGTTTGCACTGGTTGTGTTAAAATACTCAGTTCCAGGAATACCCTTGGCAATTTTTGAACATTGTGAGTCTACATGTGCTCATGGCCCCTGCCCCTGTGATATGGAGAACTGCACATGTGATGTGAAGAGTCATTCCTTTACTCCCAAGGGAACAAATGACAAATGCCTCTGTCTTGATCATGGTGAAATGCAATGTCAAAGACAGAGATCCCCAACTTCTAGTATTGTCTAGTAGTACCTAGGACTGCAGGACTACTTTAGTATATAGTCAAACCCAGTCTGTGACATACAGACTTTGGAGATCTGGAATTTTGTTTATAACTTTCCTAAGTCCTTCCTCAAGAAGCAGACTGATCCTTTTGGTGTCTTCTGTTCCCGTCTGAGCATCCAGAATCTGTTTTCTTCCATCACTAATCTGATCCCCATCTCTGCAGAGCTGAGATCCCTGGACATGATGATCACAAAAAATGACCTGGTCTAGCTAATGGGAAGCTAATTTTCCCCTTTTGCGTCTATTTGGTAAGGATCACAAGAGAAGGAGCAGTCAGGATTAAATGAATAGGAAATTCATGTTAGAAGACATGGAAATACTGGGTATGTTTATACTGCAGTTCTCTGCAGATGAATACAAAATAGGACAATTGCCAGAGGCAACTGAGATGTGGGTCTGGTAACATTTGACATGCTTGAAGTCCCCCTTCCTTTACCTCTATCCCATCAGGGCAGAGACGGTAGTGCTCAGAAATGAACAGTATCTTTGGGACAGGCTGAAACAAGCCAATCTTTACTTAACAGTCATGTGGTATTAAAACCTTCCATCTCTCACTGGAATAGCGTGGAACATCCCTATTATTATCAAGTTGAAATAGTATGCTTTCTGTTCAAATCCATTCTTGTGCCTGATTTTGTGCTTATTAATGCACATATTATTATAATGACACAGCAAAGCAATATCGTTCTGCAGTGTAAAACAAGATCACTTTTGGAAATGAAACCCTAGCACCTTGGAGATGCAACAAACACTTGGAGACTGCAAAAAATTGAGAGTGTTCCATGAAGTGGGAGAAACACAATTTTGCCTCATACATGCTTGTATTTTCAGAGTAGCCACTGGCAATGTCCAAAGAAGGGTAAATTATAGTTCTGCTGAAAAAGTCAGATGTGCAAAATCTTGATGCATTACATAGATTCTGCCTCACCAGAATGGCAACTGGATATGGTAAAAGCAAAGAGTATTTTGAATAAGGGGAGCATTACCTATGAATATTTATTCGTACACATATGTGTGATAAATTTCTTCAAACTGCAGTTGGAATCATGACTGGCATGTGGAAAAGAGCTCACAAATCTGAAATAGACCAAAGTTAGGTAGTGCAAATCAAGGGGAAAATGGATAGCTTTAAGTATATTCAACTCAGGAGAACAAATAAATCCAAGAGTAGACACCCATGGCACAACAGTGCTCAACCTAAAGGTACCTGTGTTAAGTACGAGGTGGAATGTGTACCCACACAACAAAGAAAGATGCTGTGAAAAGATAATGCTTTGGAACACAGAAGCAATAGAGATGCTGTTGAAGATAATCCCTCCTGAAGCCAGTCATAGTTTCCAGCTGCTAGGTGGTCTCCCTGTATGTTATGGTAAAGTGTCATTCAGGTATCTGTTAAGATCCAGTCGATATTACAGAGGCAAGGGCAATGCCACTAACTACTGCTCTTGCTGCTGCCTTGTCCCATAGAGTTTTCCTGCCTGCTCTATAGGAGCAGGAACTCACTGTCCATTTGGCAGGATTCCTTCTCTCTTTAATTAACTGCTTAGCCTGTTTTGGGGCAAGCTCCTTAGGCCAACATTTTCAAAATTAAGCACATCAACCAGACACTTGAACCCATGTTAGGCACTTCAAAGAGTGGACAGATCATGTAAGAACTAAAGCTATCACAAGATTGATTTAGAGGTATTTGTGCCCCGCTGCTCTGAAAACTAGGCCGTTTTTATTTAGAGTCCTAAAGCCAAAATCAAATACTTAGCTTTAGGCAACTTCATCCTGAACCTTGGTCCTAACCTCTTTTTTTAATTCTCTACTAAGTAGAAGGATGCAAATAGTTGCTGTGTACATAAATCAGTGTTGTTTCAAAGTTTAGTTAGGGCTTGTAAAATGTTATGCCATATTTTAAAGCTTATCCATTTTTATTCTGGATGCACAGTGAAAATAAAAGATAATCACCTTTATTTAACTTATTCTATCACCACATCACAGTACTATTCAAGTTGTACATTAAAAATATTTTCCACATGAGCGGACTCTCTGTAGTGCAAGAATGGAATTGTTGTGGGACGGTTGATGTGGATCATGGCTATTTCGTTTTGAATAAAAGCTTCCTTAGGTTTCTGTTAGAGAATTCAATGAAGAAGTTTTCCACTTGCTAAGAATGAAATTCAATAAAGTTGAGATGAGGAAGATCGAGAAACTTTCACTCATACAGAGGAATGTTGGCATGTACTTAAGGAGTTAATTATATGAAGGCCAAAAAAAAAACCAACTAAGTATTTCATGTGTAGTTTTATCTAAACAAATTATGGCTAAATCCATATTTTGGACTAGTGGGAACATATATAAAAATTTTTCTATCTTAAATGAGTTTAGAATCAGAAGTATGATGAGAGTTTTGCATAACTGTTGGATTACAAACTTTACTCTAAAAATCCTGGAATTTTGCCAGTAAATAATTATTAGATTTTAGTAAAAAGATATAATAATTTAAAATTTTGGACAAAACTATCTACATAGAATAATCCATTCTTAAATTGCTCCAAAAGAAGTTAAATTGGTTCACTGGGCCTGCTCACACATAAATTCTGTTGTAGGGGTAGACTGAATTTACTTTGAGGAACACTGCATACCCACAATTGCGGCAATCCAACTGGAACTACTTTTAGGATTAATTATTTGCCAACAAGGAGCACATAATCAAGCTCATAGTCTTCTTGTAACAGTGATTGCGTCTGTTCTCCGTACCACCACTGACCCAAAATTGGAAACTTGGTATTTCACAGTTACACTATTCCAAAAAAACTCAATCAACTTTTTGCTAGTGTGAAGTAATCAAAACTGGTGATGCAGCTTTATCCTTAGTCATGAATATTGATTTTTATTTATTCATATTAATTAGCCTTTTCAAAAAATGGAATTATTTAAAGGAAGTAGAGAAAATTACAGATTTGAAGAAATCAGTCAAAGGAACATGGTCCAGCAGAGGGTCAAATATTAGCTGTTGCTTGATCTGTTTCCTAGTGCTTTGAGATCTGAGAAAGAAGTGTATTTTATATCATTTGTCCTGATGGCTAAAAACCCTTTAGCATCTCCAGGATATAATCATAACCTTTCAGTATGCTGTGAAGTAATTGCTAGATGATTTGAGGTCCTGGTAGAACTTAGCATCTCTGACAGTTGGGAACACCTCTGTCACTTAAAAGTATCATAAGGATGTGTGTTTTAGTCCAGAAGTCTAGAAGGAAAATAAAAAAAGGGAAGATGATATACAACTTCATTAACCATAATGAAACATTTGTCATAAGGGGTATTAGGTATCACAGAAACATGGTGGGATGTCTCCTATGACTGGAGTGTTGGAACGGAAGGTTACAGGCTCTTTAGAAAAGACAGGCCCAGCAGACAGGGAGGGAGAGTTGCTATTTATGTTAGGGATAGGCTGGAGAGTATGGAACTCTGTATGGGGACAGGTGAGCAGTCAACAGAGAGTTTGTGGGTCAGGGTTAAAGGAAGAACTGAGATGG
>JANHGB010065118.1:0-36216 GCA_026283785.1 Coracopsis vasa | reverse complement strand
CACCATCAGCATAGCTCACAACCTCACAAGGGCACGCAAGCTCTTTCCCCACGACAAGGGGGTGTCCGTGAAAGAGAGGATACATATATCATTATGCTAAGAAAAGCAATAGAATAAATACTAAATCTGAATAGCCATTTTGGTTTTCTCAAGGCAACACCTCAAGCCTTTGTCGTGAAGCCCTACATGCTTTTCTTTTTAAAAAAAAATAAAACTTTTTTTTAATTACTTTTTTACCATTTAGTTGTCCAGCATAAAGCAAATGTGATTAACTTAATTTTAATATCGTCTGTGTACAAGCTACGTCAGGTATTAGCTGTACAGGGAGAAAATTGCTCACCAGTGATTTGGGAAGCAAGTGCCTTAGTTCACTCCCAGAATAGAATTGCTCTCAAACATGAAATCCATGTTACAATTCCCCTCTAGCCAGGATGCAGAAAAGGAATGCCACTGGAGTAATGGTTGGTTGCTCTTCACAGTCTATTCAGCTTTTGCTCCCATTTTGTAATAACAAAGCACTCCTAAGTGATAGTTGTGGGAATTTTGTTTTAATTACAATGCTCTGCGCAGCAAAGAGCTGTACACAACCAGAGCAGTGGGACCCATGATGGTGTTATCTGCACAAGAAATGATTATAAAGCTCTGGGCTGCCATTTCTCATTTTTCCAGGGACTGTAAGTCGACTTCTCAATTAACAAAATGAATACACATCTTAATCCCCCTCATAACTTTACAAGTATGCCAGCGATCTCTAAGTTTTCTTCATGTATAATAATAACCAACTATGCAGATATTGTTGCAGAGTCCAAGGTCAGCAAAATTTGTAACTCAGTGGGAGTTGAGCAGAGCACACCTTGGAATTAATGTAATGCCATAACCTATGGATAACTGTTACTACTGTTGAGCTGTATACTCAGTTCTAGTTATTTGTCATAGTTAAAAAGAGACACAGCAGAAGTGTGGCAGTTTACAGGTGAAATAGTGTTTAATAAGGAATGAAGGTATTTTCTTACCAGGAAATAGGGGGGGTTAGGAATGAAAGGCAAAAGCAGAGAAGAGGGTTATTTTGGGGTTTCTTTGTTTTAACTTCACTTCAAATAATACAATTTGGCTGAAATCATAGCCACACTCCTTAACTCCTTAACCACAGCTTTGACCCTGTCTCACTGGAACAGAAATACTATGGCATTCCTACAAGTATTAAGGAGGGTACTATTCTTTTGGCAACTATTCTGTTAGATAGTAGTTGAGTAACACAGCAGTATTTTTTATTATAAATAAAAGTCTGCATGCACGATCAGTATCACAGGAGGTCTATATCATCATGAGTATTAGTCCATGATGGCTACAGGAGCAAAGTACTGCACAGATGTGACAGAGTTGTATTTGAAAAAAGGAAACAGTTTTCATTTCAATTTCCCAAAGAACTATGAAATGAAACAAGAACATGAGTAAAAAGAAAGGCACATATTTTTATAAAAAATCAATATTACCCCTAATATTAGTCAGATTATTATTATAGGAGTTTAAACATATGCTAACCTCAAGTTTCTGAAGTGTTATCCATGGTATAGGGTTTATCCGTGGGCAGAATATTAGATTTTTGGAAGGATATATACCTAATTTCACTAAATGCACTGAGAGTTGCAGTCACATCTACGATACCACGTTCAAACCTCCTGTTTTATTCAGTGCAGTCCTTAAGCCTGTGCTGGCTGGAATTTCTTTCACCATTTTTTTTTAGAATTTAAAAATCTTTTTTTCACCAGCAAATGAACCCAGTAAAATTGAAATATTATTAAATATTGTGTAAGCTAAGCAGTCACCGAGTACATATTATTGTATTTTCAATGTAGTAGGGGGAAAGATGAAATTTTATTTTACAAAACATTAAATTTCATCCTAATTTCAACAACAGGATTTTGGGGCTTTTTCGGTAATATTTCCTGCAGAACAAAATAAAATTTCCACGCCTCAGTTCCGTCTTTGCTAGAACAGACCAAGCTTCTCTCCCAGTCACTTCCCTTCAGGCCAGCACCAGAACCGTAAGGTGGCCCTCTGCCGCCTTGTGTTTTGCTCATCAATGTGCTGGGTTTGTCCCTCCTGAGAATGACCGAGTTTGATAATGATGTTTTTACTTGACATTGTTTACTCACCAAATAATGTCATCTTGATTAGTCCAAAACTATTCATTCATTCAGGCTCACCAAGTTTGTTTGAAAAGTGATTGTCATGCTGGATTCACAAGACAGGGTGACTCATTAGACCACAGCAGGGTGCGTTAGATCTGGGCACGTGTACAGCAACGGATGCCTCCCACAGTGGGTTTCAGATCTGCACAGCACATGTCCTGTCACTGCAGCATCGCCCAGGAACACTGCCAGTCCTACTGAACACACAGTTCTCCATCAAGCCAATCCCAAGTACCTAACTTAGTGATCCCATGTTTCACTTTATTCGTGCCTTCACTCTTTTGCCCTTACAATGAGATACTTACTACCTCCCTCGACTTAACAGAGAAGCAAATGTAGTGATGCGTACAATGAGTATTGAATATAATGAAATTTATGATCCAGAAAGTGGCTGAGACAGTCTCAAAGCTGTTTTGCTTTCCGCCCTATTTCCAATGAAATAAAACCCGTGTGACAGTTTTTTAGATTGTGGTCTGAAGAGGTATGTGTGAAGGAGGATGACCTGCAAGGCAGGGATAGAGGGAGGGAGGCTGGTATCACCTGGAGTAGTTGTGATGGAGGGAGCAGACCTGCCAGCGGGTGAAGAGGGGCAAGGATGATGCTGACTGCTGCTGTGAGAAAGCACATGCTGAAACAGGAGGCTGGGACTGGTGTAAAAGAGATCTCAGGGATTAATTTTTACCTGGATCTCAGAAGGCTGCTGGAGTTGCAGTAACCAGCCTCGCTTTTATCTCTATCTGGTCGTCCATGGCTGAACTTCAGCACTGCTGCAAGAGATAAGCACCTTACCACCTCCTCTCAATGCAGTGTCTCCTGCACTAGGTCTTAGGGGAAGAAAGATAAAGAGAAGACGGAAGTGTAAACTTCTCTCTTCTTCTTAGGAAGATTTGATAGCATGAGGGATGTGCCTAAGTCTGCAAATCACCATTTCTGCGAAATCCAACAGCCTTGTCTTGAGTTTTGAGAAGTTTGGCAAGAGCTCCAGAGAAATGTAGCAACGTTACACACACAAACAGCACTACTTCCCCAAAGACCCCACCATCTGAAAACTGCTCAGTGAACCAAGAGTGAAGTGATTGACTCTGGCCAGAAGCATCCTCAAGTAAGGCATTGCTTCAGCTCTTCCCTGGGTAGCATTTTCAGCAGAAATACTCTGGCATGAAAAAGCAGAGAGACTGAACCACCTCTTTCTCTCCTACTGGGAAGAGTTACAAAGAATCAGAAAATCACACAGTGCCTCAAAGCCAAGCTGTACCTGTTGTACACGAAAGGAAAACAGCCAATTTCACTGTTACTTGTGCAACTGGTTTCCCATTATATTTTAAAATGTTGAGATTTAAGTGAAATGTCTCGTACCGTTGTGTAACAGACTCAACAGGCATTTCCTGGAGAATATTTATGAATATTGACTTTGTAAAACCTGAAAGGGAAGTAGTCCAGATTTCCGGGATCTATGCCAAAAGATTTTGAATCCAGGGAAGCAGCACTCTAATGATGTGCAAACAGGGCTAAAACCCAGACTCCTGGAATTTAACCTCAGCTACCAGTTTTCTGCATGTTTCTCATTTCACCAGGTTAAGGCATGCTGACATGTAGGTCAATCAATACTTGTAAGACGTTGACCACTCATAAGAGAGATTGTAATGTTCCTCATGATAAAACTTGTTGCAGAATGGACAATAAAGTACAGCCATGAAAGCTTTCCTCAGAACAGCAGGAAGCCAAATTCCTACATGGTTCTGAAAAGACCAAAAGACCAAATGACAGCAGCCAGTCAAGACCCTGGCTGAAAAATGTCCTTCCCCTCAAAACAATTTAGAGTACAGGACTATTTTCTGTGATTACTAAATCCTTTTTAGCACCAGCAGTGAGGATCAGCCTTCATACATGTGGGCATCGATAGCACCATAGGGCTAAGGAGCATCGTGCACTCTCCCTTTCCTGCAGAATGGTCCTGTGCCTTCTCTCTGGCCAGACAGCAGTGGTGCTGTTACCAGCTGCTGTTACCTCCTGTTTTCATGCAGATACAGGTTGTTTATGGATGACCTGGACTCCAGCTTCTGTAAGTGTTTCCATAGATGGACAAGACATTCCTTATGTAAGTCAAAACCAAACCAAAACAAAACCCCCAAACCACACATGGTGAAGAACATCCAGTAAAGATGCTTAGAGGAAAGACAGAATAATGCAAACCCAGAGAGGGTTTGGGATTAGTTACTTGCCTTTCCTGCTGCCCTGGTCAGAAGCAAGAGATCAGCCACAGTTGTGGCTGGATTAATTTGATGCCCCATTTCAATGGGAGTTAAGCATCCAAATTACTTTGAAAATGTAAATGCCTGCTGTTATTTAGTCATTAGTGTGAAGTCTCAAAACTGATTAAATGGTAGTTCAAATGGAAACAGTTACGCTGATAAGTTAAGGATTGTCTTGTGATAGAGTAGGTTTTCCTCTTTTTTGAGCACTCTTTTTGTTAAGACCATTGCCTTTTCTGTGATTTGCCATCCCCACCGTTTCACGGAAGAAACTTCTTAATATTTCAAAGCATTCTGTCATTTCAAGCACTTTCGAGAGTCCTTAGGTAAAACATACTGATTTTTTATTGCCTAGTAGTTGCTGCGCTATCTGCATTTAAACCACAATTATCTTACCTCCGCTTGCAATTCCAGAAATCAGATCTCTGCAGCAATCAGTCAGTACAAGAGGTGCTCACAGTCTGTTTCTGAAGGCACACAGCAACTGTGCCATTTGTTATTTCAGCCTGTACAGCGTGTAACTGCTCAGGCAGGCCTGTTGTGACAGCCTGCCAAGCAATCAAGACAGCAATGATACGGCCCCTTCATTCTCTCTAATTTCATGCTGACATTGTCATCTTATCTAAGCTTTCTGTAGAGCAACAGGTTTGAAATCATCAGCAACTTAAAATATCTGTATTTTCTGAGTACAGCTTCCTTCTGCAGTATCAAAGTGTGCTATTTGCTGTTTCTTCCTAAAATAAAAATACTCACTTCAACCCTGTGCTGCATGGAGGATTTATACAGGCTATTTATCATGGGAGTCCTGGCAGCTCTTCCTGCCTGTTATCTATGACCAGAAGTGAGCTTATGTATCAGTTTTTACAGGAAACCAAATCAGCAAATATCACACAGGCAGCAAAGCAGGATATAGTAAACCATGCTCCATATATACATCCCATGCTTCCTTTACGCTCTTAAAGCTGAGACTCAAGTGGCGAGCAGCAAATGTAGGTGTAGTGGGGAAAGAAAGCTGAAGGGCTTCATAAATCAGAAACACTGATTTTCCCTGCAAACTGCTCAGTGCAAACGTAAGCAACTGAAGATGACCACTGAAATGCTCAGGATGTTGCGTGCCATAGGAGTCAGAACACTGTCCAAAGAGACTTGCCTATATGTCTCCTTAATTTTTGTTTGTTTTAATAAGTCTCCTGGGTGAGGTACGCAACTGCTGCACCCAAAGCAGGAAACGTCTGAAAGTCTCCTGACATTACAGAAAATGCCATAATTCAGATTTCACTGGCTTGCTTCACACCTTTTATAAAACAAAGAGGTTACTTTTTATACAGACTTAGAATACTGCTTGGTTCACAGACAGCTGAGGGTTTCTATGGATGAATCCTCCTTATAGAAAGTATGCCTGTCCTTCTAGAAATAAAGCATTACTATTGCAGATTCATTTATTTGTGCAAAGTCTTCTTCCTTCTTTGTCTCTCCTGATTGCATCATCCACCTCAAATGTTAATTTGCTTTTTTCCTTCATTCTCTCCACCACTCTTAAGTCCTTGAGACCCTACCCCCCATGTCATACTCAACTCAAGTGAAGCCAACACTTGATGAGTTTGGCAGTGAAGTACTAAGAAGAGATTAAATTCATTTTATCAGAGTCTTTTGCTTGTCTTTGGTGTCCCAAAGGACAACATTACTCAGAAAGATTAACTACCATGTTTTGTGTTTTACCACAGCTGCCCATTCTGTTCTGTAACGCAAACAAGTATTAAAAATAAAAAATAAAATAGCCCAAATACCTGTAGTGACCTATGGATAACAAGTCTGCTTTAGCTGAGAAACTCAAAGTATTTCTATGTAAACATGACAGGTTGGATGTGCAGTGAACATCCATTTTATGGCACAACATCCTTTACAGTTTTGCACTTGGAGTCACAATCAATGAACGCTCAAAGAATCAGTGAAGCAAAGACTGCCATCCATACAAAGCATATGTTAGAAGTGACATCTTTATCAATATCTGCTCTCAAAGAAGCTAACAACCCTCCATTACCACCCTTCTCAAATGAAACACAAACTCTTTAGGCTTAAACTGCTGATACAGATCTTATGCAGGCTTAAATACTCTGTGGACAATGCTACAGCTGTGCTGTAGGATCCCAGGGCTTAGGAGGGAATCATGAAAGAGAGACTTTTTCGCAGACCTTCTTGATAACAAAGATTCTTCAGCCTACAGGATTTACTGTTGTGGAACGGGCAGCAGGGCTGCTGATAAAAACCAGGTTGGCAGTAATGAAGCAGGAGGTCATATTCCTTAATGAAGTAGGGGAACATTCAAAATTTACAATTGGACATATAGGAGATCAATGCTATTTTTCCTGACCTCCGCCTATATATGAAACACTATTGCAAGTGTCATACAGTTTTGCTATTAGTAAAGATACAGAAGGTCAACTCTGCAGGCATCTACTACATCTAAGACCTTCAGTCGTCCATTTAGGACAAGCAAGTGTGAGTGCCACACTTAGCCTGGAGCACTCTCTTAAAATGCTGATGTGGAGTCACACCTCTGGTGTCATCCCTATGCATACCAGTAGTCCAGGATAGGGAGATCCCCATGAGCACGGGTATTTGGATTTGGATTCATTGGAACACATCCAAGGAATGCGTGGCCCTTGTCTTGCTTTTTATCAGAAACATGAACTGAAAAGTAGCTCTTACCAGAGCTGCCACTTATTTGGTTAAATCTCCAACTTGTATGTCCTCCAGGAAGAAAAAGGAGGGAGGAGTTCCAAGATCACAAACTGAATATAGGCAGCACTGGCATTATATAGGCAAGACAAGAGGCTGTAAGAGGCTAACTGACATTATTATACAAAATGCCAGTGATAAAGGGACATTATCACTTTCAAGACCCACTCTGATCCATCACGTGTTCAAACTCTAAGCAAGACAATTCTCTGAACTTGCAAAGGGGGAACTGCAAAGCACCCATCAGCGTTCTGAAACATTTTAAGAACCAAATTTAGTAAAGAAAACAGACAGAAACAAATCAAGTGACCATAAACTGCAATGCTGACAACAAGATTCCTGACAGACCAGGGCATGGTTTTGCAGCAAACCTTCAATAGTGAACCGATACTTCCAAATACTGAGGAGAGCTGCACATCACAGAGCTGGCTGCAGCCTGAAAGATTTGCTGGGAACTGACACCAGTAAAGTTGAGCTTTGTTAGCATAAAAATAGAATGAAAATGCAAACATAGAAAGGAGTAAGAGGCAAGACAAAAAACAGGAGAAAAATGTCAAGATCACCAAGGTTTTGTGTGCAATAGTTATTGATTTATTTGAAAAAGAGCCAATACAAATGGGAGAGGGAAAAGACTCTTTTTTTCCACCTAATACTAAAATAACAAGATTTAAAAGGAGCTGGTGAAAGAGCCTTGTTTAAGAGAGTGTTTTGAGGACAGGATGGGCCCTCCCAGCCATGATTACAAATGTGCTGCACTTGGACCCCATAGCCGACTCCATATTTGATAAAAGTGATTCTCTTTTAGCTGGGAGTTGTCTTCATATACACTGCATTTAAAAAAAAAAATCCTAAAAAATATCAAAATAATAAGAGAAAAACCTGAGGCAGGAACGGGTTAATAACATAAATACCGTGATAAAAACACAGAATCATACTGGATTATGCTTAAGTGGAAACTCTTACAAGGTCTATTACAAATTCCACTTCTTAATAAGGTCACCTAATTAGGCAGACGGACATTTCCGTCAGAATACTGTGTTCAGCACAGCACAACACTTTAAAAACAACTTCCAGAGGAAAGCATTTACTTTGAAACACTTAAAACTATTGTATTTGCTCTACCTAAACAATTAAAATCATTAGAATAGCCTCCTCCCGAGGAAAGTATGAGAAAGGAATGAAGAGCTGATGGTGAGATTTTGGTTGTTATCTTTAGAACTGTTCCATAACAGAACTTTCTCCTAGCAGTTTATTCTCAAATATGAGGCCAGGACATGTCAACAAGAACAATCCCAGCAGCACTGACCAACTGAATGATTCTTGGAAAAGCCGACTTCTGACTACCCGGAATTTGTGGGCTCACAGTAATTCACTGTAGGATAAAGAAAACGCTTTATTTTCAAAGCGGCCCATGGTGTTCTGGAAGTACACCCTTATGTGTCACAGATTTAGAAACTCTTTTTTCCCCAGGAAGCTGTAGAAACAAGCTGTGCTCTTGAAGGACATGCTTTCCGTTTGGAAGATATAAATTAACACCTAAGAAACACGACACGAACTTTGATAAAAGCAGCTTTCTCCTACATTCTTCTTCCCCCCTCTTCATTGTATGAAGTTCTTAGTGACAAACCAGAGTCCAAGGAATGTACAAAGTCCCTAGCAGAGACAAACAAGACTGCAGGAGCTGTTACGTGCATAGTCTAGTTGGAATGACAGCTGCAATCATCTCTGGGATTTTACAGGCATATTCCAATTCTTAAATGCAACACACAGTGAATGGTGAACCGCTCCTAAGTTTATGATGGACTTGCCACACACACTAAAGTAATTGCCTTCCTGGATCCTGTAGTGGATAAAAATTGCAAATAGGATGCAACTATCAGCTTGTATCATTAGGCCATTTGGAACTAAACTTTGGACCCCAAGAACAGAGGTGCTCTCTTCCTGGGCTGAAACGTGGCCAATTCCCTTTTGAAACTGTACCACTGAGGAGCAACAAATCAAGTGAATGAGAAAATGATGATCCAAAGTTAATGGCAGGGTCCTTTGTGAAGAAAACACCGTAGCCCAAAGCAACATTTCAGAGACTTGGAAAACACAAAGCCCAATTATAGCAGTTGTGAGACTTGCACCACTGGTGACGGGAGGAGATTGTCCTTCAGAGATGGAAGAGCAGGAGTGCCTGCAGTTTAGAAAACAACTTAAAGGCTCCACAAGACACATCTATATTGTGGAAGAACAATCTGCAGTTCGAATATATATAAGATGTATTACTTTATGTATAATATATATATAATGTCTAAATACAGAAATATATATGTATATAGAAAATTAAATTTATTATTTACTGCAGTTAGATTTGTCGGCATGCTAACTCCAAGGATCAAGTATGAGAAAGCATATAAAAGAAGGAGATAACCATTAGGAAACACATACAGTATGCAGAACTGATTGAATATATATATATGCGCGCACACACACACTTAGAGGAGAGCTGGGACTTGGATTCTTTGCACTGATGCTGAACTACAGGATCCCACTGAATGCTGCTCAGCTCAGAGCTGTTTACAGATGCGCAATTAATTGCTTGCTACCAAGTATCCATCCTGAATAAACCCAAGCAACAAATCTGGTGTCAGCTTGAGCCTCATGTATAGATGAATTCAAGGGAGTCTAGTTCTTGGAAGAGACAAAATTAGGGACTGGTTTGAGCAATGGAGGCAAATAGCTGCCTCTGGAAGTAATCAGTGGGACTCTGAAACCTTGGAAGGAACAGCTAACATTTACAGGAAGCTTTGATTATCCAGAAGATAAGAAGTGCTCTAGAATACAAAACATATCTGTGTTGAAAGACAGCAAGTTTACTAAGATAAATTACTAAATTAGATTACCTACTTTGCCAATAGGAGAGCAGAAGCAGTTTTAAAGATTACTAATGCTGAATCCTACTGGAGTGTCATTATCCACACAATCAAATATAAATCACGATTCTGCAGAAGCTGCAAGGAACTTGTTACAAAGTGAAATTGTGGATTCTGTTAAGGCAAAACGTGCTTCACTATTTGTTTTTCCTCACTGTACCAGGAGGAAAGAAAGCGCTCTGAACAAACACACCCCTAATGAGAGTCTTTTAGATAACACCTATGGTTTCTCTGAAAAACACCTATTTGAACTTTTCAATAGTCTGTTTCAGGGAGGTGGTTGGTACTGACTCTGTGTTCCTACACAGTTCCAGAGAACCAAGAGTGGTCTGTCCTCGGCTGAGTTGATACTTCCATTTGTTCTTATATAAAACACTGTGGGTTTATGTAAATCGTCATACTTCAAGCCACATGTTTTTTTGCTGCAGGGTGTACCTAAATGAGCTCTGCTACAATTCTTCAGCATTAGCTTAAAGAGTATGTCACCAGGGGAACAAAGAAAGACTAATTTGGAGACATTTTCACTGGTCTAAAATTCGTTAAACCCAAGGGCTCTAAATGTTCACAGTCCTTTGGGAAGCACAGTAAATTGGGACAGTCTGACATAGACACTTGAAAGTAATCACATCTGCAGAGCCCACAAATACCTAAGGATGCATGAGTCAACAGGGGTGAGGCATCACGGCTGGCTAGAAATAGATGCCAGTGTGATTTCAGTAGCAGTCAGGGCAGACTTGTTTGCTTATTAGTAAATCAGGCTTAGAAAATACTATAGAATATACTGAATAAAATTGAGTGACCCAGACCTGGATACATTGAAGGGTTCCATTTCTTGATATGTGTGCTTTGACAGCCAGAAAGCAGTACGTAGAGAAACTGACCAGTCAAATGACATAAACACCAACCTGCATTGATTTTAGAAATCAAAGGTTCATGCATAAGGACTCAAAACTCATGCTTAACAGTGCAAAGTCAAAGCAAACTATGTGGCGCTACAATCACTACATTCCTTGTATCGTATATCAACTCAAGAGACTGTACTCTAAAGATGCTCTCAATCTACAACTGGGAGTACCCATTTATCTTTTTCCCCCCATATGATTTTCTGTATTATTGCACATTGCCCATGTATACTCCCAACAGTGACGTGAATTTTAAGAAATGCAAAAGAGCCTTAACCACAGGAAGTGTCTCCAGGTTCTCTCACAATGGTTTGTTTCTCACTTAAACCACAGACCATGATCAGATCAACCAAAACAGCCCTGACTTAAAACAATCCGGATAATTTAAATTTACAAATATTGTGAGAGATCAAAGCGTTTATCCTGCAACAGGGTAGCGTAAGATTTTGAAACCCAGCTACAGCAATGAGACAATGCGTTACAGTCCCCAGCTTCGCAATGCAATAGTAAGTGCCTGCCATGAAGAGAGATAACATAGGAACCAGTTCATTGAAAGTTTAAGTGAAGGTCATTGGTTTGATCCCCTTAAACACAGACTGATGCTTATTTTACTTGTTGCCCAAATTCATGGCATTAGGTCTTACAATAAGCCTTGAAGACTATGATGGAGCAAACTCTCACACTATTTTCATCATAGGCCTCTCAACAGAAACACTTTCTCTGTCCAAAAGAAAAGGTCAGTAAAGAAAACTCAATATAAATTCTCCCTCCCTGTTCCAAATCAGAGACATTACATGTTTAATTTCTACACTGCATGTAGGACTTTTAATTCTGTCATCTGAATTGATATTCTTTTGAAACACAGAAATTATCGTACTGAATGAACCCACAGTCCCCAAAATCACTTACCCTAAGCATGTAGCTCACATTTTTAGGAAGAACAGGCCAAACTGTTAATCTGCTGCTCACCACACCCAAAGCCCCATGGTGATCTCAGATGCTCCCATTGGTTTGAGCAAGAAACCCATGAAGTTTAGCATTGTTTTAAGAACATAGCATCCATCTGCCAAGACCGCCAAGTTTCAGCTGTGGCAGTATCTTACGCAGTAATGTAGATCCACAGACCAGGCTGTAGCCTGATCTTCAACTCATTTCACAAAGAGCAAACAACCAGATTTAATATTACTTTGCATTAACTGTGATCAGAAATGGAATTAACTGGCAAATAACTGTGTGAATTAACGGTCAAGCTGCCAGCAGAATCTGCTTATTGATCTGTGTATGTACACATTAGACAGTACAGTTACAGTTGTTTTCATTTGTTCTTTACCATCCCTTTAAAATACCCATGCTGTATTTCTCACCAAAAAAAGAACATGCAGCATACTTGAAATAAGATGTACAATGTACTACTTGGATTTTAGCAGAAGGAAGTTAATGACAGCTTAAAAACTTTACAAGTACAAATAATATAATTATGTGTATGCCATCATATAAAAGAAAAAGATCCCAGAACCCAAACCTCACCTCTACACCTCCTGTAATCAGAAAATGTGAGCTAAATACTTCTAACACACCGTGCATATCGCTGCTCCAACTCCCTCCAGCAAATGAAGTCCTTTCCTGATTAGTCTTCCATGAAATTTATAAATTAACTTTGCAACATAATGAACTAAATACTCCAACTTTAATATTTTGCATTCATACCAAAAACAATTAACAGTTTTTACAAATAGTGTTATTTACTAAAACAATTCTTGTACAACAGTGCAGTATATCTAAGTATATACATATGCCAACATCAAAGGGAGCATCAAACCAAACCAAACCAAAAATGCACTTTGCTACTGAGTACACTTTATTAAAACCAAAGCACACTGCAGCAGGCTTCTTTTCTTTTTCATGACAGAGACAAAAATTATTTGGATTTCCAGAAGCACATGCAGGAGAGAACAAAAGCTCCTACCACCTTTTGCCAAGGCAGCAGCATGAAAAGTGAACCTTAGATTTGCAATTTTACATGGTAGCAAATGGAATGTTTTTAAAACACAAAACATCCTAATTTAAGAAACGAGGCTTCAGAAAAGTACACAGTTTTTACACATTGGAGAAAAAAAGTTCAAAGGTCAAGGCCTTTCCATGTTCTACTATGGTGCTCGATAGTATGCACACATGAAGGTTAATATTCTTCACTGCAGCTGAAAATGAGAAAGGACTAGCTGTAGTGGAGCTGGTCAGCTTTACTAAGGCTGAATAACAGAGTAAAAAATGATTCTGCCTGCTCTTAGCAATGGAGGCTTTTGCAACTTGTACTTTACCTTTTTAGTTAAAAATAATCTCCTTCCATTTCTTAACTGGAAAAATTATGCTACCATGTCAATACACGCATCTTCTCCAAGGGAAGCTGCAGTTACGCAGTTCAAAGTGCCAGTGTAGCTGCTGTAATTAGAGATGTTCTTTTTCATCCTGTCTGTGAAACCCAGCAGACAAGGAATAAGGTAAGACCTTTATATGCAAAGACTGCACAGATATTTGTTTAAATATGAGTGAAAAATAAGGTAAGTGATATTAGAGAAAATACTAAACAAAGTGGAGAATGAGGTATTAAGCAGTTCTCCAGTGTAAATCTGATGTTCCTGCCATCTAGATGAAATCAGAGAACTATAATAGCAGCCTAGATTTGATCAGCAAAATATATACACTGTTAAAAGCAAATTCCTCTCCTTTGTTAATCTAAGCATTTGCACCCTGGCAGAATTCTCTGAAGTTCCAGTTACTCAAATTCAGTTTCCCCCAGCTCAAAATTCATGAACAGTAGCTGTACCATGAGGGCAAAATGCCGCTCCACACCTGCTGAGAAGCATGCTGTAATTCTTCTGGTTTGTTCCTTTTAACCGTTGCTTTACTGCTTTCTATATGTCCTTTGGCCAATGTTGTTAAACACACATCTACACGGGTATCAGCTACCAAAGAAAGATGGGGAAATCTGTTGCCACTGTTCCTGCAACTGCACACTCTGGAACACACTGCCACAGCATCAGCATAGCAGCTTCTAACCATTGCCTCAGTATTTCACCTGGGATGCTTTCCAATAAATCTTGACAACTTTGTTATGCCTATATAGACTGAGATGATACACATGGGTAAACAAGCTCTGTTTATAGAAGTGAAATGCACAGAAGGCACTTTCCAGCATTTGCTTCAGTTCATGGTAACCAAGCCACAGAAATACCCTTCTGAAGTTAATGAACATTTTTGTATGCCTTAATGAAACGGTTAAACAGCAAAGGGTTATACAAAATAGTATGAAAACATTTTAGCCTTTCATTGACAAGGTTACATGTAAAGAAACAAGACATTCAATAATTATGTCTTCTATTGGAACACGAATAACATCATTTCCAAGAATTCTTAACTTTCAAACAGATTAACTTTCTGGCACTTCATTTATTTGCTGAAAAGCTTTTCCATACAGTAGCTGAACATGTACTTTCACCCTCTCACCCATATTTCAGTGTTCAATACTATAGTAAGACAGAACATATGTGAGCTTGGTCAAAACAATGCATAAATGAGGAATCTCAGAATAAATCACAACAGAGAAGCACCAGAAATGACATCTCCAGGTTCATGATACCAAACTGGCAGAGAGGAGGTGAATTGAAATGTATTTGCTAAATTATCAGTTACAGAGGATACAAGAGAATGAGTGAAGGAATTAGTGCAATGACAGCATCTAGCAAGGCAGGAGGAGGCATCAGTTCAGAGTACCTAGCATACAGGACACAAACAACTGAGAAGACAAAATAATCTTTTCTGATAAATTAGAAAAATCAACATGAAGTAATACAGCTCCAAATTCAATTTAATCTGAAAATTGCATCTGAAATGGAAAATGTGGGATGCAACAGAAACACAAAGTCTCTGAACCTAAAATTCTAGGGATCTACTGCACCAATTGTGGACAATGAAAACTGATTGTAAGTCAACTAAAATTCACAATTTGTTACAGGAGATACTTTAGAGCAGTGAGTTAGGGTTGTTCAGCCTGGAGAAGGCTCAGGGGAGACCTCTGAGCGGCTTCCAGTACCTAAAGCAGGCCTACAAGAAGTCTGGAGAGGGACTTCTTACAAGGGCATGTAGTGATAGGACAAGGGGAAATGACTTTAAACTGACAGAGAGGAGATTTAGATTAGATACTATGAAAAAATTCTTCACTATGAGGGGGATGAGGCACTGGTACAGGTTGCCCAGAGAAGCTGTGGCTGCCCCATCCCTGGCAGTGTTCAAGGCCAGGTTGGATGGGGCTTGGAGCAACCTGGTCTAGTGTGAGGTGTCCCTGGCCATGGCAGAGGGGTTGAACTAGATAATTTTTAAAGGTCCCTTCCAACCCAAACCGTTCTATGATTCTATGACTAATAAAGACAAGAAGAAAAATAAGAAGTGTCCATTTTTTTTTTTTTCCACAACTTTCAGTATACTGAACTTATAGTGGCATCACGTTAGAAAGTGTTATTCAGTCACAATGAACACAAATGAAAGGTGATTTTCATTTTCTTAAAGATGGATAAATGCCCAAAATAAGTAAGTTGGAAAAGCAGGAAAACTTAAGATTACACATAAGTTTTCAGCTTTCAAAGGAGAATCCAGGAACAAGCATTCATGTGTGTTATGGAAAGAAGACATCCAAAATTTTAAAAACAAAGACAAATTAGTAAGAAAAAGTATTTCTGTTGAGTCATTTCTGCACAGAAGTTCCACAGGTCTTTATTACGGAACATGTGAGACAACATGTGAAAACCTAAGACTGCAAACAGTCAGTGCCAGCTGGATGATTTTGGTGCTTCAAGCTTCTCCTTGAATCAGGGTGTAAGAACTACGGATTAAACAGTCATGTTCATTTTTGTGTAAAGCTGTCACTCCTAAATACAGTTTCTCTGCTTTTGCAATAAGGTACCCAAAGCATACAGAGAACATTATCTAAATGGTACCACATGCCCTTTCTTAAGAAAATCACCTCTTCGATTTATTATAAATTACCTATGACACAATACCTTGGAATTAATTTATTTTTTTTTAGTATTTTCTTTCAGATTCCACAGACTTTTGTGATGGCACCAAGCACTGAAGTAATGACAGTTTGTAAGGGTGCTTAAGAATTCTGGAGGAAAAAAGTAATATGTGAGAACATTAGTACCAAACTAGCCAGCTCGTTAGAACATCCCCAACTGGAACATGTCAGCTCTGGGCATGTTTTGTAGCCACCCCACTTGGAAGTTATGCAAAGCAGCCATTTGAAAGCATTAACGGACAAAATACCAGTGTCTATTAAAACAGTGAAACAAGGCATGTCAGGTAACTGTGCAGGAGTGTATGGGATAACTGAGGTCAGCTTAGAGTATAATGTACAATTGCAAACTTTAAGTCCAGAAGCATCACACTAAAATAGAGTACACAAAAGTGAACAATTTCTGACATACATACTAACAAGTCTGAAAACACAGATCTTATGGTGAAGCCATCTAGTATTGCTCTAAGTGGAGTTAGAGTTGCTGGAAAAGATAAGAGGAAAGGAGGATGTATTAACAGACTGAATACAAATGCAAAGCAACAACAGTCTTTGTACAAGAAACTCTGATCAAGCATATCTAAAACACTGTCTTCTGTTACCATGATTTTTTTGCAGCACCTCAGCTACAGAAAGAAAATAGAATGCCTTAAAGAGACACCTAGCTAAATTACTGAGAAATGCAAGGGTTTAAAAAAGACTAATGCACGTTGCTGCAGAAGAGAATTGATATTAACCGGAAAGTGAATGAAAATAAGATGCCTCATAAACTATTCACACTATAGAAGGGCTAATAAACTCAAATTGTACAACTGGATATTGAAACAGATGTTTAAGGCAGACGTGTTTGTGTAGAACAGTAAACAGAACAAATTGCTAAGCAAGGCCACAAGAGATAAAATAAAGCCCTGACGGTTTGTTTAGCGAAGTGTTTTAAATGTCCATAAATTCTTCATGTTCTAATTAAGAAAACTTGAATAGTGTTACTCATGTTGTGTGTTCCAGTTTAAAACTCCATCTCTTCTCTTCCAGCTCAACTCCTCTGTCTTTGGTGTAATCTCTACCAACAAACACAGAATATCATTCTGGTTCTCACTGTAAAAAACAACTTGGAAAAAATAAATTACATGCTTCTTATCATAAAATACAAGATCCTGATCTGTTGCATGGTCCCATGATATGTTTAGCAGCCTCTGAATAGTAGTTTTAAGTTATTAATTATATCTGAAGCAGAATCATAATTTGCTGTTATCCTCCCAAATCAATTATTAGTTAATTAGTTTACTTTGGTAGATAAGCCATCTAATAGGCATGATACTTTTGTGTTCCGTTCAAGAAGTAATGAAACCTAGACTCAGATACATTTGTAAATTCATGTGTAGACCTTAGCTTGTAAGTGTAACCATGATATGCAAAATTACTGCTTTTCCTGCACTGGAAAAAGACATCACGTATGTCATAAAACTAGACAAAACTGTGAAACATGGTTGTCAGTTCATGATTAAAATAAAATAGTAAAGTAAATTATTTTTAAACATTGTGTTAAATATATTCACATGATCACGACAGCTATATGACATGGCCACTACTGCAATCACACACTATATGTACATAACATATATGCCACAACAGTTTGCAAGTGTTGAGTTTTCACAGAGTAGCCAATTTTACCAGACATAAATAATCTTGTACCAATTTTTAGGCATTTTAAAAGGAATTAAATGTCCTAAATATATCCGTTCCTCTGCAAAATTAAGAAGAAAAAAAATCCTAAAAAGTCAGTGCAAATTGAACTTGTTCACCAAGATAGATTCTTATTAAGCTGAGGATAAACAAAGTTTAATAGATTAAAGGAAGAAACTCATAGAATTGCCAACTGCCTTTAGCAGAAGTTAAAGAAGACTAGGAATCAGAAGTCCTGGATCCTATAGCAGAGCCTTCTGTGAGTAGCTATGCTGTGGTTGCTGAGGTGGCTGAGGCTGTGGTTGTTGTGGAGGTGCTTGTTGACTGCCTGCTGTCTGTGGCAGAGGTGTGGATGGTAAGTTATAGTTTGGCACCTGGGACATACTAGTTCCAGCGTTCTGATAAGCAGCGACATCAACAGTAGCAGGTGGTGGACTATACACTGAAGCCTGGTTAGAGTAAGTATTTCCAGCAACAGAGCCAACCATTGCACTGGAAAAAAAAGAAGTAAAAAGTTGAATTGACAAACAATGTACCAACAGAACACAACTCTTTATTGCTTCCTCTGCTGTTCTACACACACACACACAAAACTCTCCTAACTCTGGACACCTTGCATACTTAAAACTGTAGCCAATGAATATTCCAATTAAAACTCAAAGACGCTCCTTAGATTTAAGCACACCTAACACACCTCCCCCACTGAGTTAAAACTAGACTGTGAATCTACTTTATTTTATTTTAATGTGGAATCCTGTCTATCTTCCATTCTGCTCATGAAAACCAACCAAAACCCAACTGTTTTAAATAGTGAACAAAGTCAAGTGAAGTATGCAGAAACTCACTTTATCAATGTATGTCTTACCACCCAAAACATGTAACTTCTGGGGACAGAGACTAACCAATACTTTAATAACTCAAGATGGATGTCTCCCCCAACTTTATAAAATAAAATTACTTTATACAGACAGTAATAATAATTATTAATAACCCCCAACCTATTTTTTCTTAAGGTCAACTCAAAACTTTTTCACAATATAGGTAGTTTAGCCAAAGCTTAGCATCTTTGGGCATCCACCCAAAACAGAAAGCCACTTGTAGCTCCTTTACATGGGGAAGCTGTGTAACCTCCAGTAAGTATTCACAGCCCATTCACTTCTTTCTCAAACTGAACAGAATTCTCCCCATGTTTCTACAGTCAAATATTTGAGAAAAGAACAATACAATATATACTATCTCATAAATTATGCAAAGCTAGCCAGAACAGCAAGTATCATCATCATTAAATGTCTATTAAAAGTTACCATAAAAAAAAGTCACGTCTATAGCACTTTCTCTATTTTTTCTTTCATATAAAAGAAATATAGAGATAGAAATTATATATTTGTCATATACAAAATAAAAAACTAGAGAAAATTATAAAAAAGAGAAAATTTTGAAGTTTTTCAGGAATTTTTACCAAATTCACACTACCACCACCACAAAGCACACTGGAAATAATTGCACTGAAGTATCTTTCAGTTTTGTTTAAAATTGTGTTTCTAGAAGAAAAAAAAATCTCCTTTAAATATTTTCTGTCACCCTGTATGTTTAAATTGATTTAAACTTGAATAGGAAAATATTTAAGATTACTTTGTGTAGGATGCCTGTGCAGGCTGACCAGGCAGTACTGAGCTGGCAGATGGAGTAACTGTGCCTTGGCTAAGAGAAGACAGCTGCTCAGGAGGAAGGTTGTAGCCTTGAATATGGCCCATCTGTGCACTCCCTGCGACCAAATATGCATTGCTTTGAGGTTGCCCCGGATAAACCTAGGAAGTTAAATAAAGGAATATTAAAAACAAAATACAAGAAAATTTGGTATTAAATATCTGACTTTAGAACTTAAATTCAGCCTCACAAACCTTCTATTTCAGACGTTTTAATAGAAAGCAACTGATTGTCTCCAATTAAGTATCACAATACAAAAAAAAATATTACCAGATTTTCAAAGGACATTATTTACATTTATAACCTCAGGCTCCAGTACCAGAAAGGTCAAACAGTTTACTGGAAAACTTGTCTTCCAAATTTTATTTAATGACTAACACTCATGCTAACTAAGAGCTTCTACTTTTGAATGAAAATACCAAAGAATTTAAATCATGTAACAAAGAGCAGCCCAGAGGAGAATACTTTTTTGATGTCCAGATAACTTTCATAAGGTATAATCACTAAAATAGAAAGCCAATAATGTATTGGGTTTGTGTTGTTACTTAACCTGTCATATTATGTAACTGTTGAGACTGCCATTACAAAATTGTTTGAGTGGGGCAGAAGGGAAAATTTGAACTGAAAATAAGGTAATGTTTTACAACTAGAGGAATAGCTCGCTAGTAGATGAGTCAACTAAATCAAGACTGAATTTGTAAATGGAATTCAATCATGAATTATTTGGTTTAACACAAATTACCAGAAGAATTATCAGGTTTCATGCACAACTTACACGAGTTCATGTATGTTTATGATATACAGCTCTTCTATCTTAAACTCCATGAATTGCAGATGACATTCATAGAAGCAAAGGCATGAGACCTCTCAACTTCTCAGAACTCTATACTGGCTCATCTTCACCATAAAATCCAATTTTTCACTTTAAGGATCCCCAGAAATGTGCCCATTTAAAAGACATTAAAATTATTTGATAGGATCACGACATGATTGCTTATCACAACAACATATGAACAGAAGACAATATTCCTCTTAATGACACCGAAAAAACATACATTATCTTCTCTAAAAGCTACTGAAAGTACATATTTGTTGGAAGCTACTAGATTATTGGGAAAAAAAAAAACAAAACAAAGCCGTTTGAAATGTTATATATTCCTATAAACAGGAAAAGACTACAGGAAGCATGTATTAGACTATGGAATTAAACATTTAAATGTTTAAAAGACCTTTGAAAAATACCATAGTATATGAATAAGCCAAAAGACCTACTCAGAGATAAGAGTCAATTATATTGGAATGTTGCCATGAAAGAGATATAATTCTTAAATTCAGTAATTTAAATGCTAAATGCTCTCTACTGATACTTCAAAAAAAGGAAACTAAAACAAGAAGTTGAATTTAGGGTGGCATAATCTTAATCAGGAATTGTTCTCCTTTGGTTCTTTTCTTTCTTTGTCCCACCATGCAAAGCCCTGGCAGCTTTCATTTTTAATTTAATGTGCACCTCAAAGCACAGAATGGGCTTTTTTTTTGATCAAAAAGTACTGAACAGAAAAGAACTAGAAGTTTTAAAACCTGTAAAAGGAGCGTATCCAAACCTTGCTGCTCAAAGAAACGTATTTTATTGGGTGTTTTGGGGTTTTTTGTTGTTGTTGTTGGGGGTTTTGGGGTTGGGTTTTTTTTTGTTTTGTTTTTTTTTTGTTTGGTTGGTTTTGTTTGGGTTTGTTGTTTTGGGTTTTTTTACATACTGTATTGAGAGAAAACACTGCTCTTTCATTTGAGATTATCTCTGAGAGTGCAAGATGATTTTAACCCACATTAAGGTAACAAAGATAATAAAATGAGGTTTCTAACTCAGGGAGTGAGGGGAGTGGGAACAGAAGTGCAGAAATAGGAAAAACTATTACTTGCAATCAACATGCTCCACCATACTTTATATATCAGTATATATTTATTTTAGTAATGTAGAGAAGTATACTGTAAAAAAAAATATTTGAGCAAGTTTTGTAAAAACCTTAGCTCATGAAAAACTGTTTATCAGTAACAATTTAAGAAATCAACCATAGCTCAGTATGTACTTGATAACCTAAATGGCCATTAGAAGTTACATACATACCTGAGAGCCAGAAACACCAGATGACTGCATGTAATACTGTTGGTTTTGTAGTTTTGCATACATGGAATACATCGGGTCTTCATTCATCAATTTGTTATACAAAGAAAGAGCCTCCATTGCTTTAACATTGAGCTCTGAAAGTTCTGAATGTTTCCTAGAAAACATATTTTACAGTTTATTCTACAATTTAGATAACTTTAATACAGAGCAGACAATACAAGGAACTTTCCATGAGGTGGGATACGCAACATATTCTTACTGCCTGTGAAGTGATGCCTGACAAGTGCCAGAATGTCAAATGGTACAATACTATAAAATACCATGTGACTATGGAAAAGAAACCCTCATACCTCCTCCCAGATGAGAAGCTACTAATAAATACACCTGTTATCTTTTCCAGTATTCTTAGAAACTAACATATGATTAAGCAGCAACACTTCTATTTCTAAGACTGAATCTTAACATGAATCAAAACACATGACTTTTTTTACCTGTCTATATCTTCCAACTTTTCATCTATGAGAGGTCCCATCTGGTGGCACATTGCTAGAATTGAAAAACATTAAAATCTATCAGAGTAATAAAGATTTCCACATTGTAGAGTCAAAAAGCAGCTTTTAAAAAAAAATTATCAGATAGAAATGTGTGGATGCTAGTTCTTTATGCTAAAAAAGTTATAGCAACAGAGGTAGTGTCACAAACAACTTAAGAATGAGATACAGCTGAAGTTTTCAGTAGTGGTATGGTTTTAAAAGTACATTTAAAAAAGAAAATAAGACTAGGGCAAAACAAAACATATTTAACATCTGGGGAGTGTTAAGGTGAAACTATTTTGCGTAAAAAAGTTCAGGTAAATCTGAAAGGCAAGCTCTTCTTCAAGAAAGAAAATTTGCCACTGCAACCTAGACCATGTGCTCAATTAACATTGCTACAAAAAGACTATCTATGAAAACAATGAAAGGGGAAACAGGTTCCAATGATTCAAATAATGTGCACATCAAAGACACTTACAGCACTTTGCTATCTCACTGGAATCCTAATAGGGGTAAGGGGACTTTTTCAAACCACTAACACACGCAAAAAAAAACCAAACAAGAACACAAAAACTTACCAGAAGTAGAATGGAAAAGCATAAAAATAAACAAAAATGCACCCCCCTGCCAACTTTCAGCACAATTACATGGGGTTCATGTAATTGCCAAGCAAACCACAGTTAACTAGCAAAAAGACAGAGTTTGTTAAATGTAAGACAAACAGTCAAAGTAGCTGGAAGGGGATGCTACAGTCTAACCCAACTCCAGAATGCAAGATGTGATCACTTATTCAAGCAATGAAATATTTACTAATCAAGACAGGCGTTTAATCTCAAGCGCCACTCAACATTAACACTGAGAGATAAGAAAAAAAGATTCAGGCATCAAAGATGATCTAAATGCATTATAAGCAGCTGTGAAACACTGTCTTCACTCCCACTCTTGCCAAATTAAGAGATGCAGAAGGTCGTGAAAGCCTCTGGGCCATGACTGGTCAAAGAGCATCACTGATGTGTTTCTTGGAGGCAATTCCAGGTAAAAGAGGACATGTATAAAAGGCACCTATCTGCTTCTTTGAACCTGGGATCAGTAATACATTGGCAGAAATACTGGGAAAAGATGTAAAACTCAGTGTAAGTTCTGCCTATTTTTATGTGGAACAGAGTGTGTCAAAGGCATGAGAAGGATTGATTAGATTTCTGTACGCTAACATGATGACTGCACTGCTGCCAACCACAAACCCTCGGCTCTGCAAAGTGTTGGGATGAGCTCTCCAGTGTAAAGACTTTTGTGACTGGGCATCTGGATGGCAGAAGAAAATGAAGTGGTTTGATCAGCACCTGCCACCACTGGTATGAACGAAAGATCCAACACACATCTATAACAAAATGCCCAGAATCTATGCCAAAAATAGTAGCTGCCCACAGCCTACTTGAGTGTAGGGTAAATACAGTCATGCATATGCCATTGTAGAACTATGTGCAGTCATGTGTTTGCCAAGTACTGTTGTACGTAGCTGGGAAACAATCATACGACTACATTACAGCTTTCAGATTCCAGGAGCAGTCACATGGTTCAATATAAAATTCATCATTGTTCTAAGGATCTCACAATGTGTTTTGAAAGGAGATCCTAATGTAAGCCATATCTGGAGGTTGGTTGACAAGCATACCTTTAATTTCTTTACCTCTGTCTTGGACCAGATATAGGCAATCTGCTTCTTAGACAACAGCCTCTGTAGCTATATTTGGTACTATTGGAAAGAATAAAACCATTCATGTTTCTTTTTACCCTTCTTTAGCTTTAGTTGAACTAGAATACATGCAGACATGTCACTGATGTGCAGTACCTAAAAAGGGAATTTTTTTTTTTTTTACAGGTATGATGAACCAGATGGGTGTGAAAAGATGGGTATTATCCAAAAGCTTACAAAGCATATGCACTTTTTTCTGACTAACTTCTAGATAAATAGATCTGGAATGTGCCATTTTCTTAACAAAGTGTTGTCCTATCTGAATTGTCAATAAAATAAAAAATTGTTAATAAAAAGCCAATGTTGTCTTATAATCAGTAAGTTTCTTTAGTTCCTTCTCCAAAGTTCCCTTGCAAAAATTTTGATACATCTACCAACCCAGGTAAAAGGGTCTACAAGGCCTCTTTGAAGAGGTAGTCTGAATAATTTGAGCTTAAAGAACTAGTCTGTTTTATAGCACTCTAAAGTATTTCTTAATATTAAAGTCCTACAGAAATACACATGAAGTGAAAAGCACATGTGGGACACCCACAGGCCTATTTCTAAGCCTCAGTAGTATTTCCGCTTCCTCTCATGGAATCTTCCTTACACTCCTTTTGCAACTCATGCTGTGCTACCTTATGAAGGGGAAAAAAAAAAAAAAAGAAAAAAAAAAAGGATAAATAAGACTGAATTAAGTATTCCCAGCTCTTGAAAAGAAAAAAAATAGAGAACACATATTTGTAGAGAGGAGTGGACTTGTTTTAATTTAAAATTTTGCACTTTAGTCTCTTAGATGTGGGAAACAGGAAGTGAGAAGATAATTACAGCTCAAGCCCTTCTGCATGCTTGTAGTGTGAACATGAAGCTGAAAAAGTTTCAGCTTAGTTTCAATTAGGTTTGATAAAGGTAATTACTATTATTAGTAATTAGTATTATATAATTACAGAGAGGAAAACAACAACAACAAAAAAAACAATAACACCTTCTTACCCTCAAGATGAAGCAATTCTGGGAGGTCTGGCTGGTCATCAGACGGATCCGCACTTTGTAACATCTGCAAGAGCTGGTCCATTTTGTCCTAGAACACAAATTGTGTAATTAGGGCACATGCGTATGTGGGAAAATTAACACTTTCAGAATAGTAACTTAGAGCAGCTATTTACAACAGCCATTTTGACCTCTTGGGCTTTGGAAATCATTCAGACTTAACTTCAAGGAAATACAAATCATGCATGCTACTGTACAGGAATGCAGATGCCCAAACAAGGGAAAGCCAAATGATAAAAACTGTTACCATTTCTTATCACAAGTGGATAAAAATACAAGTGGAACATGCAGAATACTCCTTTATTTCTAGAAGTCCTTCTAAACAGTATTTTCTGAGCAGTTTCTATTTTTTCCATTCCAGCTATTACAGATGCAACGTCACCACCTAGTGGGATTAGTGGAAATGTTTCGACAGAATACATTGAGAGAGTAATTTAAAAAGAAATGGGTACTTAAAACTAAATTCACTGAAAAACTATCCTTCATTCTGTAAGTGTTTGAGGCCTATCTGTACATGAGCAATATCATCACTCACATATATGAAAGCGTTTTTTTTAAGAAGACATTTGGACAGGTTGCATGGTTGACTTCAGAGTAAGCCATCCTTCGTTAACCAGTTTAAGTGCAACCCATTCATAAAAATACCAAAGGCTAGAAAATTAATAGGCATAAACTCTTTGAAAATTATGTCTTGGAGTAAACTATACTGCTTAATCAAACATTACATCTAAATGATCGAAAAAAAGTAATTTTTTAGCTGAGTGCTATTAAGTAAATAGCTTTTAACAGGCCAGAGTTATATAGAATCATAGAATCAACTAGGTTGGAAAAAGGAGTATCAAAGAGGAAATTAAAATCAAGTTTTTTCTTCCTTAACCCCATGAAAAGCAGGAAGAAGCCAGATGAACTACTTTCTTAAAAATTAGAGTATGGTAACTTTAAAAACAAAACAAGACAATAAAATATAAACCAACATGGAATCACAAAAGGCAAAAGGAAGGCACCTCAAGGAGGGCCTGAGATAAGCTATTTCAGCAGGTTACAAACTAATATTTGCTGGGAGGAAGGGTATTTGAGGCAGGAGTTAAATAGGGTTTTAGGAAGGCAGTAACTAATCCTTCATTCTAAAAACAATTACTGAACCTAGTTGAGAAAGAAAGGGAACAATTCTAAAGACAGCAATTCTAAGCCCTCTGGTAGAGAAAGGGGAAAGATTAAAAAGAAAAAAAGATAGAAAAAAAGAAGGCAGGTGAAAACATCCTGGGCTCCTGGGCATCCTGGGCAGGGGAAAACATCCTGAGTTCCTGGGAACCTTGCAGAATCACTGTGGAGAGATTGTGCGAATCTTGCTAAGTATAACTTACAGAGAATAAAAATCACAGTTTTCAGAGAAGGAAAGCTTTTGGATTGGCGGAAGACAGCAGTGGTTACAGTGGAAATAGATCTAAGACAGCAGTGGTTACAGTGGAAATAGATCTAAGACAACAGTGGAAATAGATCTAAGAGAGTATTCAAGATGGGTATCTCCAAGGTATCCTGAAGCACTTAAAACAAATTTGAATGCAAATATGTCACTCCACACCAAGCTTCTAGTTTGGAGGTGAACAGCTGTACAATCCTGGAGTAGGGCTCTAAATGGAATGCTGTTTCCATATTCAGTTTCAGAAATTCCTAAGAACTTCAAAACACATGAACAAATTAGAATACTGCAGATTATTTTTTTTAATTAATAACTTTCCCTTCCCATTCATTTTCTTTTGATTATGTTCTCCTGATATTTCAAATTGTTTCTGAAATACATGATGAAAAGGTTAAACATCACATATTTAAATGTACTGGCAGTTGAAAATCAGTACTTTTATCATGCTTACTTCATCAATATAAACTGGCTCAGGTTCAGGTTCTATAGTCTCTACTTGAACTTCATCACTGAACTGCACTGTTTTCTTCTCAGCTTTCACTGTAAGATGAAGTAAAAAAGCAGTTTATTATAAAATAAAAATAAACAAAACAATGACACAAGTATTATACAGCTAGCACGTTGCCTAAGTTCTTTATATTTCAAATATCTACAGTGAAAATTTAAGAAAAAATAGTATTTTGTTGACATTTGAAGGCAAAAACCATCTCCACATATTTAAACAATTTTTTTAAACAAATCTGTAAACTGCTTAACAGACATCAGTTCACACAGGTTCGATCGAAACATGTCTTAGCAAGTAAATATATGTATCGTAGTCTCCCTGCACACAACACACTTATTAAGTATCAAGAAAATAGATTAAGAAAGAGTAATTGGAAAAAATAGAGCTATTAAGTCAGGATTAAGAGAACACTGGTAAAATCATCTATGACAAACCAGAGCCTTCTTTTCTCCAGAGCAAAGTATAGAATTGAAAGTTCTCAAATTCTGATCTTCTTTCTCCATCAAGTAGTACCTGCAAAAGCATCTTTCTGTCCTGTAGTGGAGGCCACAACAAAAAAAATCCTACATATTTGGAAAAAAGCCAAATACTACTTTTATCATACTACTCTAATCAGTTAGTTTTAACATGGAACAGATGACCCCTACAGCATGTAATTCTGCTGACCTGCTCATACCTATGGCACACTCATATTGAGATCACAAGAGATTAATCTTACAAACTCATCAGATTTACAGAAATCAGAACTAGACTCTTAAAACCTTGTCTCATATTTAGTATTTTTATTAAATATTTACAGTAGGTTAGGTGATATCAATAGATAGAAGAAGATAAGCAGTACGCAGGAGAAACCCTCCTTCCGTTATGCACACATATATATCTACAGCATGAAGGTTTCCTGAATTGTCTGAACTGTGGTAACCTGACTCCAATGCCTATCTGCCCAAGCACCTTCAGTTTTTCCTTGATTAGGTAGGTACCCTTGCAACTAAGCAAAAAGGCAATTTGGAAAAAACCTGCTGCTGCCTGCATCTCTCTAGACTTCAACGGAGTTCTTAAGTAAGTCTCAAGGAAGCTACTGACAAAGCCAACAGCAGACAGCATCACATTTTTCAGCAAATGCCAGTTTGGGCAACCTTGTTCTGACACAAAGATACGACTACTGTTTGTGAGAGCAAAGCAAAGGCTCCTCAGTTTTGAGTATCATCTTAACTTGAAGTTGAACTCTATCATAAGGGAAAGTAAATCACTACAGAAGTACCCTGTGGGCCATGACAAGGCTTAGTATATATATATATAAAAATGTAATGTTACTTACTCATTTCTGGCTCAGCAGAAAGATCAGCTGTTACGAAGTTAGAGGGAAACAATCCTATACCCTGATGAGTTTCACCTTTCCACCAATTTGGATCACTAAAGATAAAAAAAAAAATAATTAAAGCACCCATACTTTAATAGTACTAACATGAATCTTCCTAATAATTGCCCTGTACAAGGCATTTTTATTACTTGTACATAAATACAATTTGTATACATGCAGAAATATTTATACAAGAATCTTTATGCAATTACATTTGTATGTAAAAAAATCTAGGAGATAACTAAAGTATTTAATATTAAACATATTTTATTGCAGTAGTATTCTAAAGTATGCTTCTACATAGGAGATACCATAGCTGATTGATTTTTACAGTCTACTGTACTTCTAGTAAGCATTCTATATAAATTACCTGTCATCAAGGATAGTTATAAGTTCTCCAGCTTTAAAAGTTAATTCGTTATCTTCAGCAGCCTCAAAATCATAGATTGCACGAACTTTTCGGCCTTCATGTTTGTGATTTGTTAAAAGGCTTGAGGTGCTCGGATACAAAGAGGAAAGTGTTGCTTGCTGTTGCCTTTGCTCTTTCAGTGACAGTTCAATAGCTACAAAAGAAGAGGCATTAACATGAAAATTCCCTATAAAACCAGTTTGAATTGTATGAAAATCTAGCTCTGTGAAAACTTCTGATATATTTCCACTTCTGAGGCATCATGATCAACTTCTGCCTTTCACTTAGAAGTAATGGTAAAAACAAAAAGATTTTTTACAACTAGAGAGCACAGTCTGCCCAGAGATTTACTGAGGTTTTCAACATGGACAGGATGAATAAATAGTACCTAAGTATGAACAGGATAACTCAGTGAAATCATCCATTTTTTATTTAATTTTTATTATTAAAATATTGTTATTACCTTCAATTGATGTAAAGTATTTACATCCTTACTAATATGTACATGATGTTGAACTTTTCCACATCACTTGAAATATTAAAAAACCACAACTGCTCAGGCACACACTGTTTCTCGGCTAGATCAGTACCTCGGATACACAGAATCGCACAGATTGGTTAAAGTTGGAAGACACCTTGAAAGGTCATCTTGTTCAATCCCCTGCTCATGCAGGATAACTCTTCACACATGTCTGGTTAAGGATCATTAAATGACCTTTAAATATACTTTAGTACAATAAATCAAAAGAAACCACCCTAGTTTTGTTTACTGGCACTGCAGTGAGACATTTGTAATTTACGCTTAGAGCAATCAAAGCCTTAAAGTATACTACAGAAGCAGTATTCAAAGGAATAAAAGTTTAGTGTACCCAAAATACTTTCATACAACTTATATTATAATCTGTATTTTGTCCTTCCCTCAAATGTTTAAATTGCAAGGGAATGTGCTTCACTTGCCCCAGAGAGAGGGAAAGGAAAGGAATGGAAATCATAACCACAATCCATAAATATACTATTCACATAGAAAATACTATAACCACAATCCATAAATATACTATTCACATAGGAATACCACAATCCATAAATACACTATTCATATAGGAAGCAAAACATTTGTTCCTGCTTTATATGACATTTACCAATCAGGTCAGCAAGTAAATGCACTCACCTTTAGCTAAATCCTCCTCTTCCTTTTTGTTGGCTACTGTACCAGGATCTTTGGCAACTAGAGCTGGACTTGCTTTTGCCTGTTCAGCAGCCTAGCAAAAGTGAAAGGTGTAAAAATCAACTCAACAAACAACTGACAATGCATTATGTTCACCATTTTGATTTGTATTCATCTGCAATGTAAAATTCTAAGTCAGAGCATTTCACCCTTCAAAGGAATGTTTTATTAAGACAAGACAGTTTTTATGTTGTTTGACAAAAACAGAATTCAAGACTACAAGCTATAAAATAAGGAACTGAGAATAAAAAGAATTTGTGATGCCCTTTACGAACAACCACAGAATTTAATATACCTGTGAACCAATAGCTGGAAAAGTAACTCCTTGCTCTTTAAGATTTTTTATCATAGCAGATATTAAACTAAGCTGTGGGTCATTCTTGAATTCATCAGTCCATTCCACCATAAGGGCTTTCAGCTTTTCACAAACTTTTGGATGACCCTGCAAGAATAGTAGAAACTAGTTGCATAATGTAGGAATCTGTTCTTCATTACTTCATATAAAATAATTTCATGTTACTTTCAATATAAACTACATAAACACTTTATTTTCAAGTCAACTGTATCATTAAAGGATATCTTTGTTAGAAATGGAGAATAGTACACCAGCATTGTGTTTGTACAATACATACTAGGCCCAAAATAAAATAAAACAAGGTTATATAAAAGCTCTGCATTATGTCCACTTCACCACATCTGTATTTAGCATTTCATTGCTGTTATTTAATGTGAAAATGAATTTGTAAACTTACAAATTAACACACCACATACCAGCTACCTCAGACAGAATATATAAGTAACTAGTGTCAAGTGGCATTCAGGAAGTTATTTCTCACAGCCACAGTCTTCCCAGTAACCTTGTATCCTCCTCCCCAGCCCTCAAATTTCCAGTGTTCCAAAACTAGTTTCCATTCCACTTTCAGATTATCCCAATTCTCTGTCTGATTTCACTTTTCTATGAATTGTATAAACCAATGCAATACATTACCTTATTCAACACATTGCTTACTTCACTGGCAAAATCTCTTGAACAGACTTCTAAATGAAAGATTTTACCGCAGTTTGATACACAAGCTCCTAGAAGCTAAAGAAAAAAAGATTAAAACTCAGAGAAGATATTTTGCAATATAATTGTTCACAAAGTAAAAGCATTACATTAAGAAGAACCTACTGTTAATGCTTGCATAGCAACATGGGGATCTTTATGGTTCACTCTCTTCATAATAGAACGGAGACAGTCCTTAGGTCTAAAAAACACAAGACAGATTTTAAAAAATGTAATGGAATGAACATTTCTTATTGTACACATGATAAGGTTTACAAACAGTACCATTGTCAGTAAATTATTTAGTAGCCTATAAGTGCAACATTAAAAACAATAGATTTACACTTTTAGTAGTTACAGCCAGTTCTACCTTTAAGATTGCCAACTCTCTTACTTATCAAAATGTCTCAGCAAGTTACATTACCTTTTGTTGTTACAGCTAAATACTGTAAATATTCCAGAAATGCATAAAATCCCTTGCAGTCAGAGAACTGTAATTCTCTGTACTCCATGCATCCACTTCTCGCTATTTCACATACATATGTAAGGATATTTGCTTACATATTGATCACCAACACCCTTTTGTTAGGTTGTTGAGGTTTTTTTATATTACCACCACTATGTTCCTCAGAGTCTCTTCTAATCTACAGAGTACCATTTATAAAGAAGATACACAATAAACCAGTAAGTCCTAAAAGACATTATTAGAACATTCTACATAAAAGTTTCAAAACCATTAAATACAGAATTCTAAGTATTATCTACATTGTGGTAGATAGTGTGAAAAAGAAATTTAAGAAATAATTTGAATGCGAGTTTCAGACACAGTTTAGCATATTGAAATCTGTGTGATTTTCTGTTGTTTTGTTCTGTCTTTAAAGGTGGTAGAAGGCTGAGAGAGGCTGGGGTAGGAATTGTCATTGGTGAAAAAGCATTACCTGTTGAATAGACCTGAAAAGGTACCCTGAAAGAGGGCAAGTAGGGAAAGAGGAAAAGAGAAGGTATAGTTAAACTAAGAGATAGGATGTATTTCTGCAATATTTCTGGTACCTTTTTTGAGGGGGAGTAAAGGGTACCCAAATTATTTTTCTATTCAACTGATATCCAAGAACTAACATGAAACTTGGGTATAAGTTACACCACGGCTTGGCTATACTATATCTGGCAGTGTCTACTTTTTACAGAAGTGTCCACCTCATATTTAGTAGTACTAATTTTAGAAAATGCTATCACACAGCAAGACTACATATCACTCAGTGTATACCTTCATATAACCAACTATTAAAAATGAAGTCTATAAGGCAAGCACTGCCTTTTATCTATTAATTATCCAAGACTTTTCATGCATTCACTTTAATTGAGAAAGAATAAAGGCCAAAATTTTCAGAAATAACTGATTTTTTTAACCATTAATTTATGAGTAAGATTACCTATGTGATATGAGTGTTAGCACAAAAAAGTGCATGTCCATTAATTGTTAAACCAGTATTTATAAAGGTAGGGTGCAGGTTCAAGAGCTTAGCAGTTCAGGAACAGCACCATTAGCCTAACATTTTTATTAAGCAATCCCAAGCCTCATTAAAAAGTAATAGAGTTTCAAAAAAGCCTCAAAGCCAAATAATGTTCCATATATGTCAAATAAAATTTTGAAGAAGTAAAAAAAAAAAAGTAAACCCTTCAGTAATTCATAAGAATACCTTAAAAATTTAAAAAAATCTATTTGCTCACATATTTAACAGAAATTATCACTATTTGAGTGTTAATGTTTTAACATGCTCAAACATTAAAAAAAAAAATTTTATTATGTCTACACCAAAAAACCTCAACAACCCAGGCTTACCAATGTTTAGTCACACAGACTAAGAACTCCTATTCTAGACAGATCTGTAATCCTTATTTTTACTTCAAATTAATCCATCATACAATTTAGCTTGTAAAAAAAAGTGAGAAGCACTATGCAGAAATTTGAGGGAAGGCACATGCCCCGTGAGAACAGAATTCTACGTGTTTATTAGACACCTCTGTAGACCATGCTATACAAATACTGGGCCACAGTTCAGCTCCAACAGTTCTACAATCAAAATTCCAGAGGCAGCACAGTAAGCAGCTATAACAAATCAGTAAATGGAAAATAGCGCAAGATACAATAAAAGTTACAGTATTATATACAAATATATCCAAAAAATATTCACAATGTATTTCAGAGTAAAAAAATATTATATTTGATTATATTTTATTTAGCAAAGACAAAATTAACAGCAATTGAAATTTAAAATACTACTCTACACAATGCATTTAATATATTTTCAGGAATTTATTGTTTATTTACAGTCTAAGGTAACTTGACTGTGGGGCTCATGACTACACAGGTGACTAAATTTTCCTCCTTGCTTCTTTAAAAACAAGCTAGTCAAAGAGCTTCCTGGTCAGCCTGTTAGACATATACTGCAATGACTACATAAAATGCTACTGAGGTTAAGTAACTTGGGGGAACGAAGGGGTCAGACAGAAAGGAAGGTAGCTTGGAAGACTATCAAGCAAGCAATTTTACTATTCTCTCTTGTACAAACAGGCACAAAAACAACCAAAGAAGAATCATCTAATCGGAATATTGACTCACTGAGGCAGTGATTAATCCATAAGAAATCAAGACAGAATTAGGCAAGCAGCAACATAGACAAACCATTTCCCAGTGACAATTTTTCCATACTCACTCCCAGTAGAGAGTGCTGCAATTAATATTTCTATTTTCTCAACTGCTGGTGAATTCTCACTAACTTAATTTTTTTTCCAGCTGTCATTTTTATTAAGTAACTTTTCTAGAGAAAAACTGATGGTATAGTTTCAAACATTAAGACTGGCATGTCTCAGTAAGTGAATACAAAAGGTACAACCATCTCAAAGCAAACAGAATTAGCACTTGGCTAACACTGAACTCGCTGAGGAAGGAGTGGTGCTTCATGCTAAAATATACCATATGTGGCCTTTAATTTTCTCTTTTATTATGCTTAATGAATCAGTCAGATTTTATAATGTTATTTTACTCAGAGCTGATAAAGTATAGATTCAGTTGTGTAAGGATTTCCATTGCAGAAAACCAATACTGTGTAAAAATCTGTATCTTTTCCGTAGTCATATGATTCAAAATGCCAGTCAAATATGATAAAAAAAATAAAATAAAAAAACACAAGTTTTTAATAATGCTGTGTAAAAAAAAACTTGGGGGAAAAAAAATTGCCTCTGATGGTAAAACCTCTGTTTTAATCATGTTCTCATGTTGAAAAGGCAGCTTGCTCACTACTGATGTTCAAAAAAAATGGGGTGCAAACAATGTAACTGCTGAGCTGTACAAGTTCCTGAAACAAATTCAGAGATTAAAAAAAAAAGTTTTGACTGTCTCATAGTTAGACAAATTAAAGTGTTTTTTTGAACACTTCTGTTCCTGGATTTTTTGTTCAAAAAATGCACAATGAGGCCCTTCGAGACATGGTTTAGTGGTAGTCTTGGCAGCCCTTGGGTAAAAGTTTAAAAATTTATCTTATGAGAAAATGTAGCACCTTTGTAGTATAACAGTTAACAACAATTATTCTGTATGCAAATGAGTTTTTGGCAGACCTAAATAAGACAATGTGTCATGTAACACTGTAGGACAAAAAGTCCTTTCTCACAAAGAGTAGTTCTTCTAGTCTACTGTGGCTTCAGGTATAAGATGATCTACATCTAAAATGCTGCAGGCATGCAACAGAGCTTACAGACTGGTACACAGAAAACCATAAAACAGAGATTTTGCAATCTAAACTTCTTCCAGCAACAGACAGCTTGCATTGGAGCAGAACTGGTTAAAAGATTAAAGCAGATCCCAGTTAAGAAGACTAGCATCCTTGCCACAGGAACTTAAACTGCAGGAGAATTTCAGTGTAGCACATCTGATTTAAACTTAAAATGAGGAACTTTGTCTTGCTTTACCTTGCTTTGGAATGACATAATCCACTAAACCAAAGAAAATCCACTATCAGCAAGTTCAACAGAATCTGAATTTAAACAATGAGTCAGCTGACAGCCTATTATTACAAGCAGGGTAAATATTACAAAGGTTAAAGTCACAGCCAGGATAAACCCACTGTTTTAGTACACATGAAAAACAACCCAAACAAAAAACCAACCAACCAACCAACAACCAAACAAAAACACAAACAAAAAATACCCCAAAACCAATCAAACAAAACCCACAAACCATAACAAAAATGCCAGCTGTCCCATAGCAATTTAGCCACACTTTCTCAGAAGATCTCTAGTTTTGTCTGTACACCCAAGCATCCATCTCTTGCCAGTTACATACATTTGAGCACTGTCCAGGCTAAAGTTGCTGTGAGACTAAATCTTGCCTGTGGAAATGTTTTCAGTGATTAAACAGGATACTGAAGCCTTCAATAATACTGTTACAGGCTCAGCATCAACATGCACAAGGAGTGGAAATGCAGTTTGATATATACAGACTAACGTGAAACATTATTACCAACTGTTATCTTAACTACAATTATACGCAGCAGCACAGAAGTCTCAATATGCCATGCTATTTATAAATGCTTCTCTGGATACCATCTCTAATCCCAAGGAATAAGCTTATTTGCAAACCTGTCCTTTGAAACAAAAGTCCCAGATGGGAATTTGCTGTCTGACATGTTACACTGTTTTCCCGCAAGTTTAGAAGGCAATCCAAGTCACTCTCAGAGAAGCCTTTCACTAAACAGCAGCAATGGCAAAACTCTTTTTAAGGCTATTCCTTCGCTTTAGAACTGAACTGTTACAGGTAATGCCTCAGAAGATGTATATAAAACATTTACAAAGCCTAGTACTACACTGAATAAAAACACTAGATACACTGAAATAATGTCTTTAAACTGTATTTTTATTTGCTAACTCAAATTATACTTTAACATTTCATGCCCAAAAAACATGTGCATGCATAAATTCTATGAGAGCTCAGTAAAGAATCAGTAATGAAAGCATTAGCAGACCATATTAAGATGTGTTTGATTTAGTATCACATTTTCAAAATGTACATTTATTAAAGTCCTGGTGACAGAAAATAGCTTCTCAAAACAAGGGAAAGAAACACAGAGCTTCATTGTTTTCTGTGACAAAGACACTGGTGCTCTGTTGCTGAGAAGGAAAGGGCAGCAGGTGCTTTATACCTCAGTTTCAGCAAAGTTTCCACATACAGTTGAAGCTCATAGTCTCCTTATTACCCAAATGGTGAAACATGGGCTGGATAAAAGGTCTTGTATCAGGCAGTACCTAAGAAAGATGAAAAGGTTAGTATTCAAATACCTTTTCTTCCTGAGAAAACTGCAAGT
>JANHGB010065110.1:0-15596 GCA_026283785.1 Coracopsis vasa | reverse complement strand
CTATAAATTTTATAGACTGCTGAGGTGAAAGTGAAGAGAAGGGGTCAGGTTTTCTAATGTTCTTCATGCCGTTTTGCCACTGAGTTTGCATTCAATTACTTGGTTCACTCATTGTAAGCCAGTGGGCTGAAACATGGATGAGGTCATGGTTTGTAATAGTATATGGATCAATGCTTGCCATTTAGAATCTGGGTAAATCGGGTTAAAAGATACTACAAAGTATGTGTCTGAGGAAAAGAGATGGCACATTTGCGCTTTTTCCTCTAATATCAGTATAGTGGATATTTTGTTGATTGGGTTTTGTTTTGGGTTTGTTTTTTTTAGTGATGCAATAGAAGTGGAGCTGAATAAAAATATATAATAACTCTGTTTAGCGTACATACGAGTAATAACTTCAAGCTGTATAATTGGAACAGCTAAACTTCATTAAATTGACATAATAAACTGCATGTAAACTTCAGGGTTTTTTTGTTGTGCCAGTTAAATTTTGCTTTTGCTTAATCAATAGAGACATGTAGATCCAACTTGTCATTCTATACCCTCACAAATTGCCATTTCAGCCAGTCTGGTGGGGTAAATATTTGTTGAGATCATAGGTCTCCAGCAGCAGAATGAGGTTTCATGTAGGCGTTTCTTTATTATGTTAAATAAACAGTTGTCTTTTATACAGGCATAGTTATGTGATTTACTATGTGAATAATACTGGCCTATACAACCTGAAGTCCTGTTCCAGATAACTTGAAGTGTCTTTTTGCTGACCATCAGTGAGTCTTTGAGGGTTACCACAGACTGTCTGATCTCCCTGATCTCTGCTTTCCAGAGAGAGTTTAGTTCCTGCCTGAAACACAGATTGTTCAAACTGCTTGCTTAATAGCTACATATCTGCTAATTTGTCTAATCCCATTTGAAAGCTGTTTTGGTCCCCACAGAATCCTGTTGCAAGAATGTCTGCAATTAAATTATGAGTTGTATGAAAAAGTGCTGCTTCATGTTCATATTGAATCTGCTACTCGAGGACTGTGCAATGCACCATGAAGTCAATCTTCTGTGAACCTTTCTAACCATATCTATTATACTATTCATGATGCTTTAGCCATCCTCGCATTTTCCACGCTGAAAAGAATTCCACAATTCTCACCGTAGCTGTGATTCTGTGATTCTGAGGGGCGTATTTCCCTCTTTTTTTTTTTTTTTTGTTTGTTTTTAATGTTTTGGTGTATCTTCTTAAAGAGCACACACAATGTTAAAAGAAATGGTGTACCATTCATTTGCACAGGAGCAGCATGTTATTTTCTGTTTCTCTTTTTCTTTTATAATAATCTCTCATCATCCTTTTGCTGTTTTGGCTGCCATGCAACAGTGAGCTGATGTTCTTTGAGATCTGACAACATAGTAGCTGTATATCACTGTACAGATCTACTTAGAATGCATTTATTCAAGTACGCTTCTTAAGAGTGAATTTTGCTCATTTTGCCACTCAATATCATGAAATTTTTCTGAAAATCTTCAGCTGCTTTAGACTTGACTATCCTGAATATAGTATCCTTTGTAAGATACGTGATCATTCTATTCCCTCCTTCTTCCAGGTCATTTATCAGTGTACTGAACTGGGCAGGCTCATGCGCAGATTCCCTAAACCCTCATAGCTAGTAGCTAGCACAGTGTTACATTCTCTTTTTTCCCCTTATTACAAAGGACCTACACCTGGTGATCAAAGTCTGTTGTAGAAAAGCTCGCTTATTATTCACAGAAAGTCTTCTCATTTACTGCTGTAAATACAATCCTCTAATGTATTCATATATGTTATTAGTAACCTGTTCCTCTACAGTCTTTCAAAGTGTCCAGGGAAACAAGATTATTAAAACTGTACATAAATATATTTCAATGTTGTATGTTGTGAATATCATATGTATTCCTCTGAGAAGATTCTCTGTTACTGTAAGCAAATATAAAATGTTGTCTTGATTTACAGAAAGCTGTCTGTATAGCTTTCTAAGTCTACCTTGAAACTTCTGCTGCATTATTCGTTTTAATTTCAGTTACTTGATTTAGATTCAGGTATCTGCATGTCAGGGTTCCTCATGTAAGATCAAAAGCAGTCATTTTGTGTCTGTGACTAGCTATATTATAATTCATATCTAAATGGTGCTCCCAAAACATGGTGACAGAGATGGAAAACCTATTGATAATTACTTATGCAATTTCATCTTGCTTCTGGAGCTTCTCAGTAAGATTTTCAAATATGGTGGGGATTTTTTTAGATTTAGATTTTTGGTTTTGTTTTCAAATCAGTGGCCATACTATGAAAATTCAGAACTGTTTCAGCCAGTCCAAGTGGCACTGATAATTAACCGTTTTGCTTTTAGAACATTTGGCAAATGCAAAAGTCTTTTCTTTTTTTCTTTTTCTTTTTTGTCAATATCTTTGGACTATTCAGGAACTAGACTTAAAATGCCTCACTTTGGGGAAAATTTTAACCATATCAGGCTACTCTGAAGTTTGTCTTCTTTATACTTGTTTAAATCAAGCCATTAAATTCAACATTCTTAAATGTCTGAACTTAATGACCTAGATTGCTCCAATACCTATTTCAGAGTCAGGATACTCAGTGGAGAAATGTACTTCTTTTATAATTTCTGTGTAAAAGTGTTCTTTTCAAATTATAAAATTTCACAAAGTGACAGTTACACATATTTCATTCATTTCATCTATCAAACTGGTGAAAATAGGGACCTACTTTACTGGAACCAGTGATCAGATTGCTGTATCTTGTCAAACGAAACAAGAGCGAAGTATTTCTTCTCATACTGCCTTAAATTTAGGTTTAAGTTAAAGTATTGTAACCCTATTAGTCACAAGGGGATTGCACAAGAGTTATTCATAGCAGAAATTTACTCAGCATATCAATGGTCCATTAAGGATAAATGCTTTTAAAATTATACCTTTATGCAGTCTTCCCATTAGAAACACAGTAATGTGTGATGCTATTTACCTCCTTCAAAGTAATGTACAGCAGTACATCGTATCCTTGCAAACATTTATCCATTTGAGCTGTGCAGCACCAGTCTCCTCTGGTGCTTCTGACTGTATTTCTGATAGCATGCCAAACTACAACACTCTGTGACTGTCTTGATGGGAGCAAAAGTGTGCAAATCATACATTTCCCTTTTTCAAAGCAATTGAGGAAGACAAATTGAGATTATCTGAAAAACTGAGACAGAGATCTCTAAAAATAATGCATCAGTGAAAGTTTTCTTTGTGCTCCCTTTTCTTTTTCTGTTTTGTTTTTCTTATAATCCTTTTGCTAGTGCAGAACAAAATGTAGTGTTTCCTTCAGGGCACTTTGATTACATGAGAAATCAAGCGTGAAAAAGACTGTTGCAGTTTGATAAAATTCTTGTTAAACTGAGGGGTCATTTATATCATAAGGCATTATCTCTTGGCACTTGAACTTTCTCCTGAAACCACCTCTTGACAGCAATGTTTATTATTAAGATGATCAAGATTGACACTAAAAAGCATAGTCCCTGATTTCTGATATTGGCATTTTGGATTATTATTAAGAAAGTAACAGAGAAATTACCTGAAATGCTAGGGAGCTATGGATAGATACTTCAAATGGGGAGGAAAATAAGGAATATAAAAACAAAGTGGGAAGAAAAATTACATGTTGAACAAAAGAAGACATTTATGGCCCAAGGAACACATATCATTTAATAGAAAGATAATAGTCTTTCTAATCTGAAAAGCTGTGTGAGATGAAAAAATTGGAACTCCATAGATTTATCAGTAAACATTTTACAAAAATGTCAGCTTAATACCCTTTTGAAACATGAAGGAAACAAATGTTACTAAATCCTGTATTTTCTCAGATTTTGTCACAAAGTGACTCATACTGTGTCATTCACTGTGCTCATTATTTACTATGGTCTGAATTTCAAGGCTAGCTTATAGTGTTTTCTCAGTTCGGGTTGTTCAGGAAACTGTTAGAGAGCAATACAAACACATGCCAATATTCAGTAATAATGCAGCTATAATCTTTATTTTATATGTGATAGCTGATAATACATATAAAGAAATTAATATCTGTCTTTAGCTACTGATTAAATAAGATTTTTGGAGTGAACAGATATCTTTGAAGTCTCCATTGCCTTTGTTGTTTATATTTGAAGATGTGCAAGGTTATAAAGATTGCTTAGACAGGTCATTCTCCAGTATTTGACTTTCCTTCTATTCCACTGCTGTGACAAAAGCGTTTGGCTTGCAGCCAGCCACATGAGACCACTGTTTGGATCTGAGTGCAGTATGATACAGTACCAGATCATATCACACAATATTTTTATTATTTTGGGGAAAAACACACTTGGTTATCATAAAAGCAGCTGTTCTATTCACACCCATTATTTATCTTAGACAGATGCTTCTGTCAAGCCAGACTTTAACTCTTTCACTGACTCATTGACTACAGAGATTTTTAATAACACATTGTGAAAACCAGAAACTACAATGAGCACTTTTCTCAGTATGTTTTACTACATGCCGTCCTAGCCAATCATGATAATTTCTGCTTTACTCAAGAAAAAAAGATCACTGAAAGCAGAGACTGTCTTCCCCTATCACCTCATGTCCAAGAATCAGAAAGCTTTTCTTAAATATTAAAAGTCAGGGCAAGAGAGAAAGAAGTAAATGAGGAAAAAAAAAATTCATGAAAACCTGAATGTGAAAACAAGGGAGAATTAAGCATGTGAGGGAAGTGAGGCAAAAAGGGAGAAGTTGGGAGAAGGGTGGAAGGAAACAGAAGTGGAATTTCAAATGAGAAAGGGACTAAAAACTAGCCAGGGGTGAGAGGGAGATTATGAAGAGAAAAGATGCACGTAAAAAATTATGATAAACAGGTATGAGAAATAATACTGTAGGAAGCTGTAGATAGCCTAAAATTTGTTTTCTTAAATCAAGATTGAGTGCTATTATGCAAGACAGTAAAGGATATTTTTCTTCCACCTATTGGCAAGAACAGTGACTAATATTCTGTGCTCAATGTGATGCTTTGTTTTTTCTCATGATCTCTGTTTAAAGTTTATCAATTTCTTTAGAAATATCAGACTTCTTGAATGTCATGTCATTCACAACCTGGATGTTGAAAATTGAAGTTAAAAATCATGGGATACAACATTTCAAGTAAAAGGGTTTAGGAGGTTATCCTACTATTTCCACTTTAGTTTAAAACAGTATACAGCTACAAATATAGATTCTTATCACCAAAACAGTCAATATTTAGAAGATTAATTTTTGAAATACAGTTATGTGTAGATTAGGGAATTTCTACAAGATAACAATAACTTTCTTACAGTTTCTTTGTACCAAAAAAAAAGAAAAAATCTATATTGAGGACCTAATCCTCCTTTAAAGTATGTGCCTCATTAGGAGTTATTCCCGATAAGAAGTTGTAGATAGATAAAGTCTGTACAAACAAAAGATGAAATTGAAACTTTAATATCCCATTTGAGGTCTGTATTCAGAAAAATATTTATGCGAATATTAAGTAAGCACAAGGGAAGGTCCACTAATTTTGAATTTACAGAAATGATTAATTATTCCAGGGATAACCTTGTAAAACAGTAAGGAACTAAATTCATGGGTATTATTAGGGTTATAAATGCAGTCCTAGTTTTATAAGTGCAACAAACTTCCTTGATTATCACATTTTACACATATCAGGGCTGTATTCTGAGGTGGATTGGAAATTGATTGAATGGTCAGGCCCAGAGAGTGGTGATCAGTGGCACAGTCTAGTTGGACACCAGTGACTAGCAGTGTACCCCAGGAGTTAATAATGGAGCACAATATACCTGCAGGAAGCTGATGGCATCAAACTGGCAGGAGTGGCTGACATGCCAAAGGGTTGTGCTGCCATCCAGAGAGACCTTGGCAGGCTGGAGAAAGAGGCTTACAGGAACCTCATGAGGGTTAACAAGGGAAGTGCAGAGTCCTGCACCTGGAGAGGAACAACCCCATGCACCAGCTGGAAAGCAGCTTGGTAAAAAAGACCCTAGGGATCCTGGTGGATGGGAGGCAGCCATGTGTCCTTCCTGCAAAAAAGGCTAATGATATCCTGAGCGTCATTAGACAAAGTACTGCTAACAGATTGAGGGAGGTGAACCTTCCTCTCTCCTCAGCACTGGTGGGGACACAACTGGAATGCTGTGTCTAGTGCTGGGCTCCCCGGTAAAAGAGAGACAAGGACAAATTGGAGTCCAGCAAAAGGCCACAAAGTTAATTAAAAGACTGGAGCATCTTTCCTGTGAGGAAAAGCTGAGAGCTGAGGCTGCTTAGCCTAGAGGAGAGACAGATGAGAGGGGGTCTCTTCAATGTATATAAATACCTGAAGGGAGAGTACAAAGAGGATGGAGTCAGGCTGTTTTCAGCAATGCCTAGTGACAGGACCAAAGGCAGTGGGCACAACCTGAGGCACAGGAGGTTCCTCCTGAACATCAGGGAATACTTTTTTTGTACTGTGAGGGTGACCAAGTGCTGACGCATGTTGCCCAGAGGGGCTGTGGAGCCTGCCTCCTTGGAGATACTCAAAAGCCATCTGGACATAGTTCTGGGCAACTAACTCTAAGTGGCTCTGCTTTAGCTGGGGAGTTGGACAGCATGACCTCCAGAGATCCTTTCCAACCTCAAACAATTTGTGATTCAGTGAATTTGGACCATTTCAGAGTGGAAGTAGAAATGATGAATTAGTATTAAAAAAATTTCAATGGGAAACCAACGTTTCCATGCAGTAGAATTTCTCAGATAATCCAGTTTTGGAAAAAATTATGTTAGTTGGGAATAGAAAAGAAGACTGAAGACTGCATTTATTCATTTTTATTACTGCATTGTCTTTTTTAGGTCTTAATATGAAGGGCCAACATTCAATCCACATATAGTACCTTGAGTTTCAGCTATACTTTGCAAATGGCTTATACTATTTTTTTTAAAGTTAGCGCCACAATTAAAATAGGCCTGGAGATGTAAACAAATCTAATTGGGAATCATAATGGTACAGGAATTCAGCACTAGGTTTTTCACCCTAAGACATATGTCCCAGTTTTCGGATTGAAGAAGACAGACTAGACAGAAAGAATTAAATGAACCATTATTTCCTTGTTTACGAGATTCGCAAACCACTCTTCTCACTGAAAAACACTCCCATATACCAGTATTTCATATCTCCAGCAGCCTACTGCATTCAAATTTCTTTGAGATTGTGAGGCTATATTTCTAGTACATACTTGCATTTTATAAGCAGACACTAATAAAGGAAGAAAAATACACACATATAATTCTCAACTGTTCTTAAATTACTGTTTTGTTCATTAAAATGTTATATGAAAATACAGTAAGGAAATATAATTTTTATTTATTGAAATAATAAGTACTGAAAGGAAGCTATTGTGGTTGAAACAGGATCATAGGATTGGAGAGCTGATTCATAAGCTTCATGCTGTTCCCTTCCCCCTCCCTCCAACATGTTTTCTTTCTAGCACTGATTTTATATACAGTGTTCTGCGTGTGGACTTTGGAAGTCTGGCAAAATCATAAGTCTTTTGAAATCAGAAGAATTTTCTCTGAAGCTTCTGTGCCTTTTCTGTGCTACAGGGCCTTAGGAAAGTTGAGGTTGATCAGAATTTGCTGAAGACAAATATGTACACACATACTTAGGAAGGTATTGGATCTGTGTGTAGCAGTTTTAATTCAACTTTTATTACCAAGAGTTTTATCATTTTGGAGAACCACACCTAAAGCATAGATAACTTTTCTGGTTTGATGTTGGGCTTTATACTTTCAAGGAGATGAATGGTAATATCTTTATGTACCATATTATTAACGAAGGATGCTTTTGCAGAATATGATGTGCAGACACAGACAAAATAACATAGTGCACCATAGCAATTATTTTATGTTACTTTTTATCCTGACAGAAAGGGATTTGGCCAAGGGTGACCTGTTTTATCAGAAACCAGCTTGGAAAACTCAGCACAAGTATCCATTTCCTGTGCGTGCTTCGCAGAGCCAGGATCAAAGCCATCTCATTTCAATGTCCCAGGATTCTGTATTCTTCCCATTTTTCAGAAATTCACAGAGCTAGTCTGGTTTCAACCTGTGTGAAAGAGCTCTTTCATCTATTTATTTTGTTTGTTACAGGAGAGTGAATCAAAATAGCCTATTTTGCATATCTGCAGCATCTCAGTGTCCCAGCACCGCTACCTTGCATACATTAGCAATCCTTGAGTAATTCTGTGAAAGACAGAACGAACACACAAACGCAGAGATCGTGATTCTTGAAAGATGCCTGTGGTGGAGCATGGATGGGCATTACAAACTATTACCTTTATCACCGTCCATCCCTCACCCTCAGAAGTCAATGCACAACTATAGTGGCTCAACTATAATTATCGCCACTATAAGCTTTTTCTTCCCTCACAGAGCAAAAGCTATCATCTGTGCACTTTATCTATTTGATGTATATATTTAATGGATAAATTACTGCAAACTATTAAGCAGCATATTGTCCAGTGCCCAACCCTCCCATAAATACTCTCTCTTGCCAACATAGCCAGCCTTTGTGTAGCGGGGATTAGTCCGTGGTATTTAAGTGTGTCCCATCACTACAGAATGAGTAGGAAGCATTTGCTTATATGTGATGAATCTCTTATTTTCAGTCTGCAGTTGCATGACATGTAAAGATCAATGGAATATGATGGACCACCATATAAAGTTGATGAAGAAATGGACGAACAAGAGAAATAAGCCTACTTTAATTATGTAGGGATATATAAATCAATAAAATCACTGAAAGATATAATAACATCTTTTTCTTTCAGCCTACTTCCACATTTTTTCTGATCTTGCACAATATAATTAAGAGAAAATATTTACACAAAATAGAATCATATCGGTTTCAGTGGTATTTCAGAAAAGCTTCATAGGAATAATAGGAATATAGCTAAATAAAAAAAAAAGTGCTATAACATAGCATATATAATTAGAATTGCTAGGCAGAATGACTTCATACTAATTTGAAAAATAAATAGCTGTTTATTTCTATGCTACTGTTCCAGCTGCTTTAAACAATTTTGTGATAATGGATTATTAATTACACAGTTCTTGCATGTCAGTTGAAATGAAGGAAATGTTCACATTTCTAAATAATTTGTGTATAAAAGTGGTTATGCAAAACTCAGTTCTACAGAACTGGAAATCCTAGTCATCTAATGCAATCCAGTGAAAAAAAGAATTACAGATAGGCAGATCTTCAATAAGAGGTAAACTGCGGTTCACCTTTGACATTATAAATCAACAACCTCTTCTCACATTGGAGAAAAATTTTTATAACTACGTTAGCTTTAAGTATTTTCTTCACCCAGGAGGCTGTTCCATTAACCTATTGTTTTTAATTGGAGCAAACTAAACTGCAGAAGTAAATGAGACCTTATTTCATGTTCTCACAGGGCACCAATTGCTTCTGCCGTAATCCACCATCTGTTTCCAAAGTCCTAACCTAATAAAATAATTCAAAAAATATATTCAAAGATGTTGAGTCTGTCCAAGTGCTCTGTACTTCACACTCAAAAGAAACTTGTTTGTTATTGCCAAAACCTTTTTGGAGTGGCGGGGAAGAGAAAGAATAACTTGAGTCAGGGATAAAAGGCAGAATATTTTATCATGAGTGGCAAGCTTTGCCAAATATATAAGCCACTGATAGCTAAGATATGAGAGATTTTAATGAGAAGCGTTAGAAGACCTTAATATAAATGTCACTATCACTTAGTTGCTAGAAGTAGAGCTGAAGCAATAGTGAATTGTCAAAATTCATTTGAGTCTAGAAACTAATTTCAGGTAGAACTTGTTTGAGATTCTTTTGGGATCAATTTCAATGAACAGGTAATCTTAAGTAGTCAAAATACATGAATGTAGGACCTAATTCTCCTCTCATTTACTTCAGTTTTCATCCTTGTGATTTACCTAGCTTTATGCAAAATCTTCCTAGTTTAACACAAGAGCAACAGAAGGGAAAATCAAACTCTGAGCTGAAACCATGTGTATGGATGTTAAGCATTTGCTTATATCATTTGTGAACATTTTTTTAATATCGGATTAATTCACATTATTGGTATATTTTCAAAGAATTCTCCAGAAAAGATAAATGGGAGTATTTTTTTAAATTACTTATTATGCAGACAGAAAGCAGAAGTTTGAATGAATAATTTAGCATGACTCTTTCTCATTCTAACAGATCATCTACTTTTTATGTTCCCCAACTCTTTCATATACAAGGGTCATCTGATTCTTCATCACTGTTCAGCTCTGTGGCCTTCCAACTGCTGCTGCTCTGAGTAAAGTTTGACTTCCTAACTACTACACTGTGTTTTCTTAGACACAAATTTTCTTTCAGTGAAGGTGGTGAGTGGATGAGAATCTATGTTTTAGCTTATCCAACCTATTTCACATTGCCTAACCTAAAACGTAAGTCAGAAGAATAAAAAAAAAAGATCTGTACCTGAAAAGCATGTAGGCTGATGAAATCATTGTCTTTCAGGTACGCAACTAAAAAGAAAAACAAACTCCAAAATCATATAATGACATCTCTATATCTGATAGCTCTTCAATATTCTCTGAAATGTCATTTATGAGAGACATAGTTTTCATCATTTCATGAGGAAGGCATCCATAGAAAATATTGGCATAACTCTCCACAATCTTGCGCAACTCTGTAGCTTCATAAACAGGTTTAATGATAGAAGGTTATTATTTAGGGTAAGGCAGCAGCCTGCTGAATGACAAACTGAGGCTCAACCGTAGTTTGGCATTCAAGAAAGCAATAGATAGATAAGCCAAAAATGTCAAAGAAAGCAATATGCTGTGCTGCAGCTCGACACTCAACAGTAAATGAGTTATGGTGTGAAACTGCCTTTAAGGAAAGAACAGACATTCTTCCTAGTCCACAAGAACTTCACAAGCCATCTGAGAGGGAGAACAATGTTAATGATAAGTTCAAAGCAGAATCAATGCATGAACTGCATTTGACCAACAGTAGGCATTCACGACTAATTTTCTACTAAGAAAGATGTGCAGCAGGCAGCATAAATATGTCATTTATGCAGAAAATCCATCCATGGTACCAAGGAACATAGGTGAGGTCAATAATGATGAGAAAAATTCCCTGCAGTAAGCTTTTAATTGTCATACGTAAACAACGCCACTGGAGTACAGATATTATGCTCTAAAACACTTTGAGGTGCACCAAGGACTGACATAGTATCTAGTATCAACATTAAGATAAGAAACTACACAGGTCTGCCTTGCCTCATGTGATGATATACCATCTAATAAAAACTTTCATGTGTTTTGTAAAAAAAATCCCCCCCCCAAACCCTGTAGTACTATCTGTCTGGTTTCTGCTCAAGATGATATTTATAAGGGAAGGCACTGTATAGACAAACACTTAAGAACTCACTGTGAAGCTGTAAGGTAAGAGAAGAATTAAGTTTTATTCTGAGGCTGAGACACATTGAGATCTCAAGTGTGAAAAGAAATTGTTCCCAAAGTTTCTGCACAGACTGAGAAAACTAAAAGGAGTCCAAAATTACCATGCTCAAAATTTCAGCCCAGGTTTTTCAGTACTAAGCAAAGCAGTCTACAACCACTGGTACCAGCTTATCTTTGGTATGGCTTGACATTTATTGTCACAAATTTAAATTTGTGTTAGGAGGTATTTGGTAGAGTTTTTCATGTCCTTTGTTGTAACCACCTCACAGGAGATGGACTGACAAGATACTGTCTCCCTAAAACAGGAGATTGAAAGGTGACTAAAGAGAGACATATGTATAGGCAAGCAATAGTAGCTTCATCACTATACTCATGCTGAAATATGATTAACACTGAATGCCTCAGCCTGCGAGGCTGGAGTCTTGTCTTCCTCAGGAAGGTGTATCCTGTGCACTGGGAACACCACCATCAAATTTTCCTGCAGTTGCAGATGCGTCTTCTGATCCTGAGTGTATATAGGTTGAAACAATCAAAAGATTGTTCAGTATCAGTGCATTACCAAATGCATTACCAAATTCGACAAGTGTTCTGGTGGCCAGGCATATTGTCTCATCTCAGCTTTGTTAGTGCTAGAAAATCACAGAATGTCAGAGCAACTTTGTGTCACGAGCACTTCATGCCATCAGCTTTCCTTTAATGCTGTCAAGGTATATAAAATTGCAACTTTCATCTAACTCCGTATTGTCTGCTTACTGTTTTTACTTTCAGTGAAGGCTAAGCTTCAAGATCTATTTGAGAGCATTGATATGAATCACAGGGAGCCCATGTGACTGTACTGATAACAAGCCACATCTTGAGCTGTTCAGAAAGTTTTAGTTTACTGTGTTTGCATTTTACTGTTGCTTTATCTCTGTTACATCAAGAGTAAGACATTTAAAGAGTAGCAAGATCAAGTACAGGTTGGTTGCGATTTATTATGCTTCAGTTCTTATAAATGGTATCTGCCCAACTGATTTGCTTACTAGCAAGTGTCTCCATACTTTGATTCAGGGAACCCTATTAGAGGTGATACAGTACATCTTTGAAAGCTTCATGCTTCAGGAAGAGTGATTATTTGGAATAGTGAAATTAAAATGAGGACAGACATCCTAAGGCAAGGGTATCTTCTGAGCTCTAAGTATGGCTCGCCAATGTACGTGCTCATGCCTAGTCATAAGGAGTTTTTTCCTTCTCTGAGATAATATATTGTAAATTATTCATCAGGAGTCAAGTGCCTTCTGGCCCTGCATTTGCACTGACTGCTTCACTTTATTGTCGCAAGTGGTCATGAGGTGAAACCACTCAGTCACTGCCTTCTAGATCCATTTGAGTCTTGCTCTTATTTTTCTCCTCTAAATCTCAGTTCAGCTCTTCAAAACTAGGATACATATGCTAATACCATAAATCTTCCAATCCAGGCATATCAAGATTTTGTCTTGCCCTGTTCCAGAATATGTTTACTTCATCAAACTGACATAGTAAAAGCTAAAGACACATTTCACCAGAGCTGCAAAAGGAACCTTTATGTACACACTAAAAATGTTAATTCCAGCTCTGTATCTGTCTCAGTTCTTTCACCTAATTTTTGAGATTTATGCGAAGACTGTCCAATCTGTCTCCAGCATTCAGAAGAACAGTTTAGTGGTAAATCAGTATTTTAGAAGTGGAGGGGAAAAAGAGAGAAAGTTGCCTTCGGATAATCAGAAAACACAATATCATGAGCAGTTGGCCAAACCAGAAGTGGCTTATTACTAACTGTTATGTTTTAGTGTGTAAAACAGTCCCTACACAAAACTGTGTTCAGTAGCAGAGGCAGAGTTCCAGTTCCAAATGCTTCTATAAATCAGCTAAATTCCATGAATTGTAGGAATGTAAATGGGGAAGCTGACATGAATTACTGTCTAACAGGGATATTGAATCCTTAAATGAGCTGTACACTCACATTTTTAATGGCAGAAAGCTGAAGCCAGGCATAATAAAAATAATTGAAATGAGGTTTTGAATACATTAATCTAGATGAGAAGCACTTTAAAGAACAAGTGAAGTAGAAAAACAGGCAAAATGTATATGGCATTTACTTGTAGATATCATTTGCTTCTGATATTATCAGTTGCCATTAGTAAAATGTGAAAATGTAGAAGAGAAAACCTTTTAAAATGTGTTTTATTACAACTGAAATTAAGGAAAAAAGCATGGAAGTACTGCCTTGTATCAGTGACTGGAGGTAACTGCATTCTGTCACAGGCTGAGTCATTCCTTAGGGTAATAAGTGGGGGAAAGAAATGAAAGAAGCAAATGGCAAAGGGCATACTGGCAAACAACTAGACTTTCTGGAATATAGCTACAAGGTAACTACCTACAAGAGACTACAAAGAAAATGTAGATCAGTCTGATCTATTCCATAGAAAGGAATAGTGAGGACTTTCTTAGTTTAGAAGCTCTGGAATTAACAGAGATCCTTCCTGGACCACTGCTGTCTGCTGCAGTAAAACCTCTTATGGCCACACAGAAAGCAGGGAGCTGATGATAACATTCAAAACCAGAAAGATCATCTAATAAGCCAAGGATCATTGCTGACCATTGCCTGCTTGGTTGGATTTCAGGCTTGGACTTATATAACTACATTTAAAAAAATGTCTTTTTAGACATTCAGACATCCGTTAGATCCACCCCTACTCCTTTTCTATAGCCTGAGTCAGTATTTTATTTTCAAAGCAGTTCAGCTCTTTGCAGGCTCAGTGAGGAGGCTGTTAAGAAGCCACGTTATAGCAAAAGGATACACTAAATAGTGCTCAGAAGAGGCCTGTGCACATATACATGTATATACATGTTTCTGTTTCCTAAATTTGCCCTGCCCAGAAGACACTATCAAGGGTAAGATTCCCTTCAAATTCATACATTTAATCTTTCATTTTGACTCCATGAATAGCTTAACCCTCAGCCGCTCTTAGTGTGTGATCTTGGAATACCTGATAGCTACATTATAAGAAAAACAGAATGTCAGTATGTGTATTTCTTAGAGCATTCAGGCCAGACACGTGACTTCTAATTTAAGGCCAGCATGCTCTTAAAATAGAAATCTCCTCAAACTCTGCCAGATCTGAATAAGTGAATTGTTCAGATCACTTGTTTCTAGAGTGACCTGAGCAAGTCAGGTATTATAAGAATAGCAAGGAGGAAACAAAAACTGTAAAAATCGTTTAAAAATCCCTATAATACTACAGCACTGTATACCAAGATTCTAGAGCTTAAAATTGGAGCTTTATTGAATTTATGATAATTTGTAAGGTTTACAAACAAATATCCATCTACACATAATAATGTGATCAGCAGAGGAGTTAGCCTCAGAGTAGAAATATGAAGCAAGCTTAGAAATGAAAGCAGAAGTCAGGTCATTTGCTGTCACCCTGATAACATGGGAGAAAAAGCTGAGAACAGTCAGAGAAACAGAAGAGGCTAGGGACTAAAAACACTGGTCTGAAGCATTAATGAGATGGGAAACAAGTAGGGTAGCTGCTGTTCCTAGAAGCAAATAAAATGATCCTGTCACTGTATACTATAGAAGCAACATCAAAAAAGAAAAATCAATATTTTTTTATGTATATTGCTAGAATACATTTGTGTATTATTTTAGAAGTAGTGGTGTTATGCTAGTATAGCAACAAATCATAAGAAGTGAATTTTAAAGTGATATAATCTCTCCTATTGAATCAACTGGAAAAAGAGTAGATAAAGGGTTTAGCACAGGGGGTTTTCATAAAAGGTCTGCAAGCCCAAAAGCTATCTGCTTTTCCCTGCTATAACAGCTGTTTTAATAGAAGATGCTACCTACCTTTCCCTACAGACTTGATCTCCGTCGTATTCTTGTCTGAACATCTTGAATATGTACTTTTGAGAATTTTCTTGTAAAGCCATCAGTTCTTCACAATGCATCAATGTGTGTTATAAAGAATACACCCAAAGATTTTTGGTTGACAGGTATTCAAAAAACTTTTTTTTTTTTTTTTTTTTGTTAAGGGTGT
>JANHGB010065107.1:0-14185 GCA_026283785.1 Coracopsis vasa | reverse complement strand
GCTTTGCCTGCAGAACACCTAAACTTCTAAATTAAGTCAGCAGGATAAATACGTGCTGGCACCACTGCAAGTCAGGCCCTCCTTATCTTGCCATGTTTATAACGTTTTTTCGTCCGTCTTAACCAAAGAGCAAATCATTGAGAAATTTATCTCAAATAGTGAAACATACTTGGAGTGATATCTCTCTGCCAAGTTTACACCATGGGTCATCTCAAATTGTCGCTCAGCTAGACCATGCTGCACGATAGGAACGGTGCCTTCAAACGTTAATTATTAATAGTTTAGTTCGTGTATGTGAGATTCTGCAGGTTTTATAGTACTTATCATTTACCAAGTAGTCACTGGTTTATACCAAATTTAATTTATTCCGGAAAATAAAGGAAAGTTGTTGGGAACACACACACACAAATTATAGGCTGTGCCATTATCAAATATAATTTCCAGTATATAAAAAACATATATTTTGGCTATAACTGTATTTATCAACCATGTGGCAAAGTTTCAGCTACACGTTTTTCCCTTCATGAGTTGCCCACTGGCGTCAAAATGGTAATCTCACAACCATGCAAAGCTGAATTAGGTTCTAGATATAACTTTAAATACTTTTTCATTGATACCTAATAATAAACTGCAATTCTGGGGAACTGTGCCATAAAAACTGCAATGCTGTGCAAAGGCTGACACACATTCCGTGTTTATATAACAAAATGTTCCAGTACATGTTGCTAAATATTGACAAAGTGATTCCTTTGTCAGTATTATTTATCAAGCAGGGGTTTCCTGCATCTTTTATTCCAGATGAACATGAAAGCAGCTTTCTGACTCTAAACCTAGGAAGAAATTAAAAAACCACCCAAGCAACAAAAACCACATGGCATTCTGCTCTCCAGTCCCTTTCGTCATGTTTTACATCTGGTACTGATTCGTATCCATGGGTACTACTGTAGCATAATTTAATAATGAACAATTGTATCAGCTTTCCTTTTATGATACATGTGCACCCTTTCCCTCACTCTTCTAGTAATGTTGCTAAGGACTGCAATATCTATGAAGTCTTAAAATTTGTCATAAAAAAATATTGATATGTTCATTTGCATAAACCTTTTAAAGATCTTGGTTTTCTTCCTCTTGGCCTGCTTTTCCACTGCCATTATTTTGCATTTGCCTAGATTTGCATTTGGAATTAATTTGGGCAATCGTTTGCAGTACTTTGGTAGTAAATGAGCATCCAATACTCCTGTAATAGCATTGGACCCTTTAACTACATATACCCTAAATACTATAGGTATTAAAACCGTCATGGAAAACATAAGTTTTCAGTACACAGGCAGCACCTAGAAGAATTAAGGTAACTACAGTAACACCATTCTTGGGTGCCTAGATATTTAGGTAATTGAAATAATTTCTCTGAATTCTTCATGGCAGACTAGATTGCTCGCAGTAGAAATTCAGCATAATTTAGATATGGAATGCTTATTAATTATAACTTTGAGTTCCAATTTTCAGTAAAGCTACAGAGATTTTTCCAGTATGAGAAGATTCATATCAGGTTGAGAACACAGCACAGTTGTAAAGCACAATGAACAGGACAAGTGGCAACAGGTTATTAAATATTTAGAAAATGCAGTGAGAAATAAAAAAGGCTGTTACAAATAATTGAATCTTTAATATTTTATCTTGAGCTTACACTATGATTTCTGAGGTCGTATACTAGGAAAACATGAAAAGTAAATTTTTAAGCTCACCTTAAAATAATTTAGCAGCCAAATTATATCTGTTACTGGCTTTTTATGAGCATGCTCTGTGGGAGAATCCACACAGTGTTTCACTAGAGGTGGCTCTCTGCTACTCTGCTGGTCTTCCGTAGCTGGTGGCTAGAAATATTTTAAAAAGAAATATCTTAGTATTTTTCCAAAATACAGTAGTAGACCTGTCAAAGACAAAAGGTTACTTTACATACTGTTAATGCTGCTTCACAGATTTCAGATCAGTTTAGAGAATTTGCTAGGGGTCTGATACCTTCCTACCTTTTCCCCTTGGACAAAAGAAAATGGAAAGCAGCAAAACAGGCCTTTGAATAGGAAGCTCTAAGAAGAATTCCAGTGTGGCTCCACAGGCACATGCACATTCACTTAGGTTATTAGTTCCTCCTCTGCTTTTAGGTGTCTCTTCCACTTATTCCCTTTATAGTCTTCTTCCACTGAAATCTTCTTCTCATTTTCTGAGCTACCTTTTTCCTGTCCATAAACTTCCAGAATAATTTTCAGTATTACATTCAGCAACAAATGCTGTATGTCTTTGATAGGCTTCATAAGGCAACAGTTGAGTACATGGTGATCATTAAAGAACAGTCTGAAGTTTAAGTCTGCACAAAATGCAGTAAAGCTATTAAGATGGGCCAAAGAGGTAGAAATTATAGTGTGATAATGGGTTTATTTAATGAACTCATAAGGTTTCTTATCATTTCTAGTACCTGACTGCAAAGATTATCTACTTTGACACCCATTTGACAGAAAATGGGTGACAGTCAGGGTACTGTCACCCATTTTCCCCCACAGACATACAGATGTACTACAATCGAGAATGGAAGCATTTATCATACTAACAGCTGTTACCTCATTTCCGTCAGCATCAGTTTTTGTATTTTGCAGCTTTTCTTCATGTTCAGAAATATCCCACAGTACAACCTGCAATGAGAAATGAGTATACTAAGAATTATTCAATCCTTTATATTAAACATATTTTTCACATACAGTTCATGGAGGGTTGGGGAAAATAAGAAATTCACTGTCTACACTAGAACTTAGGAAGTCTTTAAAGTATCAATGTCCTTAAAGTATTGCCTCTTCAGTCTGATGCTGTCAGTAAAAGGCTACTCTTGTCTCAACAACTACAAAAAAGAGACTCTGTATGGCTTGACCTATATTCCAGTACTACAAAGAATGACCATACAGTAATGGCTCAGCTATGGAGTATCCAGGCATAACTTCAGTGCAGGATCAGAGAATTTCTGAGACTGTGTCACTAAGTGTTACTAGGGATGCTGAGTACATCTCTTCAGCCTTATTTTGATAACAGGAATATCCAATTTGATTCATAAGCAGAGAATGAGCACCTGTCCATTGATGCAGCCTCCAACAATGATATTTGGGTCGCTTGGACTGAACTGAAAGCAGTAGATGTCTTCAGGACACTCCAACAGTAGCTAGAAGGAAAACCAAAACAGTTGAGAAATCCAAATCACTCAAATTGCTTGTTCTCTTGTTGTTTAAATGCCTGACATATTGAAAAGTGCTGATGAAATACCTGAGGCTGGACAGGGTCAGAAACACGCCAAAAAAGTATTGCTGATTGCTGCAGCAATGACTTGTCAGAAAGGTTAATGTGTTCCTCATAAGAAAGCCTCTGTCTTGCTGACACTGCAATGATCCCTGAGTGAGAAAACAAATTTTCTCAGAAGAGACAATTCAAGTTTCAACACGCTGTTAATTATTCTGAGTGACTTCTACCTTCTGAATGCAGTGAAACACCAAACCAAAAACAACCCCCAAAACCCAGCCGTGTATTGATATTGTTCTTTTTACAGATCAACTCTGAGGAAGTTGGTTTTGTTGCTTTAAGTTATTCAACAATGAGCCACAGAACCTAAGCTTCATGATAAAATTCAGGGGGGTTGCTACTACTCCTGAATGGGGTAATACTGCACCTGAAATGATGTGACAGGCTTCTAGTGCTGGCACCCATCATGAAATGAAATCTTCTGTAGTTGAATTAATTTTCTGTGCAGGCTGCAATTATGGCTATTAGTATGCTGTGCAGCTAAGACATTTATATAGAACTTAATTGTGCCTTTAAGCTTGGCTGTGTGGAGCAATAATCCATGGCAGGGAGGAGACTTTTAGTATGCCTTATTACGCTCCCTGGCACTCAGCAGAGCCATGTCCCATTATGGCTGTAACATTCCTAGCAAGTATCAGGCATGCATATAAGATCCAGCCATGGGGAAAAAGACAGTAATTTGCAGAGCCACAAGAAGGACCTGGCACAGTTGCAGCCCCACTTAATTGAGCCTCATATGGGAGAAATTTCCTGTGATCTTTGCTTACACTTTAGTGTGAGGGACTTTGCATGGCCTGTCTGAATTCTACAAATTTGTCTGCCTCATTTTCCACTTTGTCTCAAATCAGCAATTGAGACAGACATACTGAATCAGTTTTGGTTTCAAATTTAAAAGTTGATAGTTTTATGAAAAATGCATATTTTGTAGTTCTCACAATACATGTCATTCAAGTCTCAATTCGGTATTTTAACTGCATTACCATCAATGTTTGGATGCCAGCAAACACAGCTAATAGTTCTGTCCTTGGGATAGCGCAGATCTGTAAATGATTGGTATACTTGAAGATAAATATCTGGCTTGCCACCAGAACTGCTTTCATCTTCTGCTAGGGCCTTCCAGTCATCAAAAAAAGGATTCATAATTTCATTTTGCTGCAGTGCCATTTCCATTCTGTTTTGTGGATAGAACAGTTAACACTTTAAATAATCCAGATGTGACTGCTCAGTAGTAGAATCACAAATACTTCTGTAAAGAGGCAGCTTTTGTTTTACACAAAATGATGACCACAGTGGTAAAAAAAGAGAATGTATTTATTTCTCAGTGATGCATCACTGTAAGGAAACCCTCCTCCATTTAAATATAAATAACTGTAACAAGAATTTAACTCTAGTTCTGTGTGCATCAAGAACAGTGCAGTTGTTAAATTCTTACACAAAAAATGCTGATAAGTGGGATTTGTCCCATGACTAAGGGCTTTAGGACAGTACCCTTGCTCTTCTGCATACACCTCTGCTTCAGTGAGCAGTGTTTGAAAGATCCGCCTTACAGCTTTAGTGATGTAACACTATCTATCAGCTTTAACAGTTCTAAAATCCATTTAAACCATCATTCCTCTATATGGCATAGACTTCATGTTCATTTTCATAGAAACAAATATTTAATATCTGTTAATGTTAAAAAATAAGCAAGAGGAAAACCAAAACAAACAAAAATCCCCCCACCAAAGCCAAACCAAAAAAAGTATATAGAAACAATTAGTATTTGACCAGACCAATGGTACATTCCAACAGCAGTTCTTGCTTGTAATTTTACCTTAAATGTACTGATGTAAGAAATTCTTTCAGCTTCTCAGATGACAGACACTCTTCTTTCTCTTCATCTGACAACTGTCTAGGAAAATACTGCGTGGCTGCATTTTTTGGATAGGTCCTAACCAGTTGGAATAATTTCAATGTGAATAAGTATAGAAACAATTTCAAAGACAGAAGCCCATGTAATGTGTAAAATTAAAAGCTAATTAAAGCTAATAAAAGCTAATTAAATGTGTAAAATTAAAAGCTAATTAAAAGCTACTAATTTTTTCTAGAAACTCTTTGGAAAAGTGAAAGAAGAAAGATACAAAGAAATCATCCAGTTCTGTTCTCTTAATCCATATGAGAAACTCCAGGAAAGCTGATTTAATTTACATAACTTTGAGATCAGAAACTGTATGTAGCTTAATAAATAAGCTGATAAATATTTTCTCACACTTACCATTTTGTCTGAGTACTACTTTCTCGCACTTGTGGAACCATTTGTACGCCCACATCTGTTTCAAGTATTTTAATACTGAAAGTTTTATCTTGATAGGATGTGCATTCAATATAACTCTCTTTTACATCTGAAGCATTGTTATCAGTAAATGTAATTGGTGCACTGAACTTCCTGCGTACTCGAGAAATCATATACTTAATCTGGAAAAGAAGTACTTCAGTAAGTTAGCAGAGGAGAAAGTTTTTAAGAAGTGTGTTTTGTAAAATGGCAGCATTTATATAATTGAGGAATTAGTTCTATTGATGATTTCTGTGCTGAGTTTACTTACATTTCTACATTTTGAAACTGAAATGCTCATATAAATTACCTATAACATATGTAGTCAAAGACTGGTTTGTATTTCTAAAACAAGAAGTTGCCTTTATGTAATGTTTTGGCTAGTAGGATAAGAGAATTATATTTTCTAGTTCACATAATATCAAAACTGCTCCTTTAATTAAAGGATTGATTTGCAGTTCTATGTAATACTGCATTAGACTTCCAAGACATGGCTTTTCAGCTCTGCCCTCATAGTGCGGTTCTCAACATTGGGTGAGGTATTTCACCTTCCCTTGTACAGCTTAGGGAGGGAAAAGTACAATGAAGAGAATCCATGAAAATTTGAGTGAAGAGTTTCCTTATAGCGAGAACTATATAGCGAGGGATTTGGCTTGACTTCTACCCACAAAGAGAGGTAGGCATTTGATTTCAGGCAGTAGAAAGTTATTGCTTTGTCTTGGATACATAGCCAGGTACTTTCTCCCAGTACCTCCCACAGAACTGGAAAGGAATGTAGGCTGAAAATACTTCTGAGTAGACCTTGCCAGCAGGGTACAAGAATACTTGGACTGTGAATGTGGGTTGAATTTCATGACTGTGAATTAGCTGTAGAACAGTCAGACATCTTTTTTAATGGCAACATGTCCAGTTGCTGAGAACTATCAAAACTTGGCCAGTTTTCCCTGAACAGGGATTTAGGTATTGAGTAGAAATCACAGATGGACAGTTAAATGCTTGGGGATGCTCCACACATCACAAGTTAGGTGGCAGCTGTTGAGTGCATCTACTTTTTGGACATAGTTTTCTCAGTATAACATGTAGGTGAAGTTAATGAAGTATTAGGAACAATTCCTTCCCCAAAGGGTGCTCAGGCATTGGAACAGGCTGGCCAGGGCAGTGATGGAGTCACCATCCCTGGAAGTGTTCACACACAATGCAGATGAGGACCTCAGTGCCATGGGTTAGTGGTGGCCTTGTCAGTGCTGGGGAACAGTTGGACTTGATCTTAAAGGTCTTTTCCAACCTGGTCGATTCTGTGAGTCTATGTCCTTCTGTAATGTCAGCCTGTAATACCTGTAATCAGTAACATTTATTCTGAGATAGAGCCCTTGAAAGTATTGCATGCCTCTTAAATGCCATTCATATCATGAAACAAGAGTGCACTGAGCTCCATGGAAATAGAACTAGGTCTTTAGAATATAATTGAAGTGACTCAACTGGTAATTTGGTCAGATAGTCATTTGAGCAAAAAATGGCAGAGATGTTACTGACCAGAGATGATCAGGACTTTTGAATTTACAGCTTAAACAGTAGATATGTCCAGTGCAGCCTCACGTGCCTTGTTTGCAGGATTTAAATAGAAGAGAGTTCAGAGAAAAAAAAAATAAATCTGCAGCTGCAACACTTTCAGTTTTTGTTAAAAGTTGAGGTATTTCTTTTTTTCTTCTTGAAAGACTCCAAGCAAACCTAAGATTGCAACTTCCTTTTCCCTGACTGGTTTGTAAGGAATGTAAAATATTTTTTTTTTTAATATTTATTTGATTGACTAAGTGGATTCTGACCTTTGTAACAGTGTCTTTAACAGATTCTTCTTCAACTTCCTTTTCGCTGCCAAGAGAAACCCAAGGTTTTGGGACAGGAGGCCTGTAAGGTTGGAGTTCTAGAGCCTCCTCTATATTTTCTTCTTCTTCGTTTTCTTCCTGTTCTGCAGTTTCTGGAGGCTGCGACATCAAACAGTGAGAAATGGTACTTTTTCAAAACTGTTACTGAAATGTAAATATGAACTAGAAAAACAGGTTTCAGTCTTTATCCACACATTCTTTATCTTAATGCAGCAAGTCTGGCTATTCTGTGCCCCTAGGTATGATTGGGTTATGTTCCATTCATTCATTTGTGCATTAGAATTTTCCAATACATGTTACATATTTAATATTTAACTACTAAAGAGAAACCATTGTCTTGAAAACAAATTACTGTTATCTAAAAGGAATTTGTAGTGATTTCCTACATTAGGCCTTCCTGTCCAGAATTGCAATTTGCTTTTCTATTAGTCAATTCTTCTGCTGATGCTGAGTTACAAACTCATGTTGAAAAATATTATAATCTACCTACCCATAAACCTTCTCCTATAATGCAGTGCACAAGGGGAAATCTATGTATCTAGAATTATTTAGAACTCAAGACCACGCTGAAGTATGATTTAAAGAATATATACATACATATTGTGAAGAATAATTCTTTGAAGATGCCAAATATATTCTTTTCTTTTTATGTCTTGCTAAGAAACCTGGGTCTTGGCAGAGGAAATTAATGCTTATGACAAAATGCAGCAGTAGGGGTTAGAGTGGCTCACTGGAGTAAAATACAAAAATTTAATTCAGTCTTTCTCAGTATAAAAGACATTTTTACAGTGATACACATATTTTTCTTTGATCAGATTAACCTTTAGAGAAACATTCTGGCATGCCAACCACATCAGATGCTCACAAATACAATACCAGTATATAAGACTCTGAAATACTCATAGAACAATATTGAGATATACTTGTATTTTCTTACCTTCAGAAGGTTTTCCTTGGCTTCCTCAGAAGCAACGAGGTAAAAGTTCTGTCCGTACTGGAAATTTGCATCTAAAACTACCAAAAGTTCTTCCCCTGGATATTCCTAGTTTAATTAAAACAATTAGTGGAACACTGAAGGCAAATAACATATAAAACAGACATGAGCCTGTGACTGGCAAAGCTACCGCTAGTGTAAATTCAGTATCTTTGATTAATCTTTTAAGTCTTAACAGAGGATTACATGTGCCAATTGAAAAGAATAGATGGATTTTATTTTCTAATAAAAATTATTTTGGGACCAAACTAATCTTTTCATACCAAGAATTGAAAATAAACTGTTTTAATGATTCTCAATAAATAGGCAATGAATAAGGTGTGGCCAGAATATGTGAAGCTCTGCCAGTTCAGAGAATCAAAACTAATAATATTTATGTTACTTTTAGCATATATCAAATCTAGAGTTAGTTAAAAAAACCCAAACAAAACTGTGCATGGTGAGCCATGAGAAACTTTGAGTTGACAGTGGTCGAAGACCTATAGCCTTTGGATATTACACCATTAGTGTTTTTACACAGAGTCAAACAAGGTCAAACCTTGTCATATACTCTGAGAACATGAAGTCTTAAATTAGTGTGAACGAAATAAGCTACATACCAGGATAACTTTTTTGAAAGGGTAAAAATCAGAAATTTTAGCTCTTCTTTTCAGGTCCTGAATGATGTCCTCTTTTTTAATGATTTTGAAACAATTTTCTTCTGTGACATCTTCATCAACTCGGCAATTGAAAATTGCTTGTGTCTGTGTAGTGAGAACTAAAGGAAAGATTTCTGGGTGGCCTGTAAAAGAAAGCAAAATTCCTTGATAAACAAATTCAGAGTGTTGTTTAAACATAAACGTGTGCTTTAGTAATTCTTCCTTTACTGTTTCCTAGCAGAATGCCTTTGAATCTCTCAGCTTAGTTTTTGGTATTTTGGAAGGCATGGGGTAAAAATTGTATTACATTTTCTTAATCTTGGAAAAGACTCTACCTAACACTTCCTACTTAATGAATATGTTATTCCTAATATAAGTTTTTTTTTTCCTCTTGATTAACAGGTCATTAAGAACTTCAGTGAAAAGTCATTAAATAGAGTGGTTTTAATACATTAAGGACACAGCTGCCTTAAAGAGAGCCCATGAACAAATACAATCTAATCCTTTGCTGTAGAATGTTGTCATGTTAAGCCAATGTTTGATCTAGATGAGGCTTCTATGCCCTCCCAAATAAAGACGTTTTTCTGATTTTGGATTTTCATCTTCCTCTCACTGAGTGCAGCTGAGTCTTTTTTGCACTATGCAAGCGAGACTAAAGCAAGGTCACTAAGATTCAAGTCAGATACTTATTTTCACCTTTGCTGGAGAATATATAGCTGCTGTTTTCTACATACATGACCCCCATTAGGTTAATTTGTACTAAGTCAGAACAAGCTATTTCTTATCCTACCTCTGGCAGTGTTATCTTCATTGGTTGTAGTGAGGCTGGATGCAGTTAGGTTACCTGTCAGCTGCGCTTTGCAAACATCAGTCTGAAGATAATACCCAGTGCCTCTTGTTAAGTGTGTCAGCTGTAACTATGTAGCACTGATTCTTCCCATATTACATGTTTTGCCCTCCAGCTTGTATAACAGCTGTGTTTAAGATCACTATAGGCCCAGCTAGTTGAATCCTGCTATCTAAGAGACTCTTTTCTTCCTTTGCAGTACTGCCATGCTAGCAGTCATGCTCTGTCTTAGCTGCCATAGTAAGTGCATTCTTCATGAAGGCCACAATATTTTGTCTGAGAAGGCTATCAGATGTTCATCTTTTTGATAAACTGGGAAGTGTAAAAGATTTAGGGACATGAGTACATGGGATTTTTATGTCCTGAAACGGGCTGGATTTTGTAATAATAGCTGATACTTTCTATAATCTTTGTTTCATTCTCTTTTCTTCGTTTGAGATATTTAATATTTTAACTTAATTCCCAGCACCTGTGGTATTTTTATCTTTGTGTATGCCTTAAATTGAAGTTGATATATCTAAGATGATGATATTGACCAGCTGGCTCAGCATGTTTTGAAAAGCCATTTCTAACCCAAGCCAACAAGGACTGATAAAACAGTAAATTCTCCTTAATCTCTATCATTCAGGAAGCTAAATCTCTGCATAAGGCTATCACATAATACATAATGTTTGATGAATCTGACATTTATCCTTTAAAATTTTTCAATACTGTTTCTCTACTGCATCTGCTTTGCTATAGTCATCCACTAAAATTAATGGCATGCTTGATGCTTCTGGTACACCCTTCACTCTATCAAGTATTATTTACTTAGCATTCACTAGTAATTTTGTAGCATACACAATCCATTCGTAGCATGCACAGTCCGTTAGTTAACTTTCTTCACAAATTGTGGTCACTATTGCATGACTTCCCTTTCGATATTTTGGTGCTTTTCAAGATTTCTGTGTGGATGCTTCCAAAAAATACAAAATCAGAGGGATGTCGATTGGAAAAAACCTCTGAAAGTCATTTGGTTCAAGCTCACTGTTGATAAGACCAGACCAAGTCAGGCCTTGTTTATCTTCAGGAGTCTCTGTGCTTGGCTTTTTGACTTCTACTGTCTGTAGGTAATAAGGCCAAGACCTAGATTCTTTTGCTTATTAATTTGGCTGTGAGACCAGGCTCAGAAAAAGTATTTATTCCAGGGTGACTTGAAACATTTGATGCCTTTAAGGAGCTGCAAAAGTTGATCTGCAGGATTCCCAGGTTACCCTAGCCAAGTGCATGAAGCCTCATTGGGATATTATTAGGAAGCAGATTCAAACCCCAGCATGAGCTGCACAACTACAGATACACTGTGCATTTCAGTACATTGGAGCAAAAAAACCAGACTTCCTTTTGCAAATTAAATTTCATAGGATGGACAGAGGACAGAAACCTAGGGCTGTGCACCAAAAGAGAACGTCATTTCCATCCTCTCTGTACACAGCTGGCTCACAGGACACAATGGCCAGGAGAGAAAAGGAGCAAGATATTTGTACCTATCAGTGCTCCAAGTTGGTGATGTGGCTACTGGCTGTAGCTAGAGGCTACAGAAAATTTATAAACATAATTAGCTGATTCTTAGGTGATTTTTTCAGAAGATTATTCCTAATAGTCTCAAATAGAATAAAGCCAAGCAATTAGATTTTTTTTTTTTAATTCATAAAAAATCCTAACCAGGAGTTTATTCAAGAAGCTTGTATGATGTTATTTTTTAAAATGATGGATTGTGCATACAGCCTTTTCACAAATGCTAATGCTAAAAAACCCTGGCTTCTCAAAGAGATGTAGGTTTCAGTGTAAAACAAAAAAATACGAGCATGCTTTAAAGTTAAGCAGAAATACAATAGACATTACTATGAGATGGAGCAGAGTAGGACAGAAAGTCTATTTTCTTCAATGCTCTATTGCTGGAAGTCCAGGTTAAAAACAGATTAATGATCCAAATTCAAATACGTACATCTTTTAGTCTAACACAAGGGACTGATACTGGAGTTCTTACTATTATGAACACTTTTAGTGAATGCTCTTTTCCCATGAAAATTGTGTAGCATCTAACCAAAGGCTTCACATTGTTTTTCTGATGGTATATTGTATCGTATCTTTTGTAACAGTCAGCAGCTCTTAGTGCTATGAGAACTTCACAAAGGACCAAGAAGCTCTCAGAGAAGTAAAGAACACTTGCAGGTCTTATGCTAAGGAGATACCATGCACAGACAGTGGCTGCGTACAGTGGCATTATTTTCCTGCTTTTAGCAACAAGATTTTAACAGTTCAGCTATTATGGCTATAACCTTACTTGCCACTAGGTGGAGGTAAAATTCTCTCTTACTGACAAAAAGAAGTCTCTCCAGGAACACCGAAAATACAAATTTTAATTTATTTTTAAAGTAACACTTTTATCATCTGAGGGATCATTTATTGTCCATTTTCATTAACTTCAGCTTAGCCATTTCGGTGACACTAATCAAAGTGCAATTTTCATATCCACACGTGTCTACCTGTTCTACTCATGTAGGAAGACAAGTGCAAAAGAAATGCTTGGTATCTCTGTGACTTTTAAATGGCATATTTTTTCCCCTACAAAGCAAAATATGTTACTGAATGTCTGCTGACATCTATGATTAAAAACCACAAGTGATATGCCAAAATAATCTTCTCACCAAATTCAGTAATGATTTGATAAAGATGAAAGATTTTGAAATTATAAAAATATTTCAAGTTTTTCTTTCAATTGGTTGACTATTACTAAATGCAAAAATTTTGCACCCTATAATTCTGTTGCGATGCTTTTTTATTTCCCCTGGTCCCAGATCCTGTCAAACCAAGATAAAAACATCTTCTACAAACCCATACCTGTTTCTGTATTCCTTGCTGCACTGCCTGCTACTCAGAAAGTGGTACTGTAATCACTACTGTAATAGCTGGAATTCTTCATAGTTTCTAATTTTATCATTCATAAAAATTCTTTCGATTTCATTCCCTGGCTTTAGTAACACGGAAGCTTCAAAATGCTTAAAAGTGTTCCAAAACTATTACTTGAAAGCCCAGTCATCATAGCACTTACCTATACTAGCCATAGAAAGATCAACTTCCTCTTTTTCATCTGAAATATAAGACATGACATTACCAGTAAGATTTCTTCCTAACAAAGTTAACTATAAATATACAGTCCTTTTCTTGTTAGGCAATATTTAAAATCTCTATGTATGTTTAAAAGTAAACTGTGAAGAGGAAACAGTAATTTCTATTCAGTTTGCTTTTAACACAGGAAATGAGTGATGCCTTTCAAAATAGGCCTGTATCTTAAGGAGATGTTGGCATATTCCGAAACTATGGAGATTTAAAACTCATTTTTATTTTGAGCAGGTGGTCTGCCTAAGACAGAAACCATAAGAAATCTGCCATCTTGTGGTGCACACTGCAGTTTCCATGGTTGAAACCCGCACTGACCACTGCCTGATAGTACCTACTTTAGGCAGCTACTATGTAAAGAGTAGATAAATGGGCAAGGCTCGCTAACATCAGACAGTAGCAGAACTGATAGGCGTGCAGGCAGGAGTGGACATGAGTCCCCTCTGAGAGTGGTGAGGTGGGCAGGCTTACTCTGAGTAGCAGGGTGCTGCTAGAGCAAGGCTTTCTTCAGCTCCTGAGAAGGGTCTGCAAACCTCACAGCAAGGTGGGACTGGAAGAAATTAGCAGAGATATGCAGAACATTCTCTGCAACACAGCAGCTATTAATCAGCTGGGAGGGGAAAAGTGATTAAAAGGCAAAAGCAACTTCAGGAAGGTGGCTGTCACAGCAGGAAAAAAAAATGATGAAACAAACCAAATAAAACCCAAGCAAGAGAGAACATCCCCACCTGTTCTGAGAATGTGCGTGCCACTGGAAAAAATACAGCAAAGGCTCATTAGCCTTACACTTCATTAATATATACACTTTATAAGTGGCACAAGTGAGATAGCACCTCAGCGCATCTCAGAAAAAAACCCACAATAAAATGTGCTGTGAAATTAAATTGTGAGACTTTAGTATTTTTTCAAGCTCTGTTATTGTACCTGAACAGTGTGACCACCATTTAGAACAAAAAAACAAAACAAAAAACAAAACCCCCCAAAACTCCAAAAGAGTAAGTCATATTGACTCTG
>JANHGB010065105.1:0-15603 GCA_026283785.1 Coracopsis vasa | reverse complement strand
ACTTACTAGAGCAGGCAGCCTCTCTGCAACATCCCTGATCCGAGCCCCTGGTAGGCAACACACCTCCCTTGAGACTGGCTCAGGCTGACAGATGGGTCTGTCAGCTTCACATCACTCTCAAAAAAAAATAAATTTATATGTGATGCAGTCTAAAAATACTAAACAGTGAAATCACTGCCAGTTTAACACAGATTATATATGTCTTCTCAGATAAGACTTACACATGTATAATCTGATATGCATTCATGTATATATGCACATAAGATCATTTATATGGGTGCATATATCATATGTATAATCATTCAAGACAAAGAAACCTATCAATAAAATAAGATTTTCTTAAAATAAGCCACTCATATTCTAAAGGTATTTATTAACCTACATACCATTCACTTCATCCTTGCATGACATAATAAAAAAAGCTTATACTTAAATAATTCTTTTGTTATCTTAAAAACTATGAATCATCTATTCAAGCAAAGGAATACTACATTAAAAGTTCTTATGCTGGTATCTCAGGGAGGAAAGTGTTTTAGCTATCTGTTATGACTCAGGAAAAGTAAATCCTTTGTGATAGCTATGTGGAGCTTTTTTATTCTTTCTTATGATGAAAAGCTGTTATGAACTTGTTTCCTTCTTTTCCCTACTTGCTTTAATAAAGCAGTAAAGTGTAAACATAATACATTTATAATTTAGCCACTTATCTGCTGGAAAAACAAAACTTTGAGACAACTTTGTAGAGGCCTGACATGATTTACTTGCTAAAGAGTTAATACCGCAGTGGTCTGTGGAATTTCCTGCCCAGCACCAGGTGAAGCAGGAAGAGGGAATGAAGGCTGTGCATGCAGGCAAAAACCTTCCTAATTATAATGAAGCATCTAACTAACAGAGTTTGGCTAGAACAAAGGAGAATGTAGATAACAAGGTGTGCAGAACTTATCACAAGATAAGGAGAAAGATTATTAACTCAAAAAAAAAAAAGGTATATGCTGACACATCAAGCAGTGGTTCACTGCAGCAAAGTCAGTGCAGAGGAAGGAAGGTTTTAATTTCCTTTTATTGCAGATTCCTCTAAATCCTAAATTAGATTTAAATCCCCATTTAGAGGAATGTTGAGCTTGCTTGTTTCTCACTCTCACTAAATGCCTCACATTGATCTGAACTGTAGTGTCATTGAGATACTTACCAAATTCCTATTTCATTTAGACCAAGATTTGATGTATGAAGCTCTGGGGGAAGAAATGCAGTCTGAGTAAGAAACTTACATAGATATCAAATAAGTGATCTTTCCTATTATCTGCTTTGTTTCTTAATAATTTTTATTTTCTGGGTTTTTTTTTTAAAAATGTAATGAATATTTTTAAAACATGAAACATTGGTTCATATATAAAAACTGTGAATTACATGAAGGAAAATGTACTAATATTACATAAATCTGCAAAAACCTGCAGTCATGTACATTGCAAGGTTCTTTTAATGCCTGAAAATCCCATGTAGATTACTGTAGTTTGTTTCACTATAACTAGGTGGTGAAGTGTCTTGCACAGTCTGCCTGAAAAGGTAATTTAAACGTTTTTTTTTAATAGAGTTAGGAGACTGATCTGTGAAGGTCCTTAATGAGAATATGCTCACTCCTAATAGCAGGAGGACAAGTAACGTTTTCCAATCTTCCCTTTACTCCCAACAGGTATTTATAAAAAGCAGAAAGGCTTCTTCATATTGTGCACATGCAGCTCTCTCTTTCTTTTTGTTTTTGGTTTTGGTTTTTTTTTAGAAAATGTAGATATTACTTTTACAATCTTTCACAAAATGACTGGCAAAATATGTCTACTGAATGCTATATAAAGTTGTGGCATAGTGTAATTATCTCCTCTACATGTTTTGCCAAGCTCCTCATCTCTTTTTCTATCTGTCTCTTTGCTATGTCTATATTTCTTTTGCATGAAGACAGATTAAGGAAGACGGAAGTCCTACCATTCGCTATACTACACACTACCATAAAATTAATGGCAAGAGACAAAAGTGCAAAAGAGATACAAAACTGTGTTTGATATATACATCACATTTTTTCATTCAGTTTCTTTAAGAACATGTTCATCTCCTCTCTTTCCCAAGATTATTTTTTATTTTTATTTTATTTTATTTTATTTTATTTTATTATTTTATTCCCCTTCTCTTTCTTTTCTTGTCTTATTTGCTCTTGAAATTACCAAATTTGGCTAAAAATTAAAAATATAAAAATCAGCACAAATGGATAACAATATTGTCATTCATCCTAACTTACCTAACTAACTCTCTACTTTCGTTCCCATTGCTTGTAAACAATGGAAAGAAATATGAATCCGCAAGTGGTAATTCACCTCTTTAAGACAGAGGTTCCATCACTATCAAAACATACCCTTCTAGATGTTTACCATTTCTTAATTTTGTGATTTAACAAGTGGCACAGAATTACTTTAAAGAGATTGCAATCATTGTATTAATGTTTGCAGTTTGAAGTAACACTCTCACTAATAAGATACTTATTTCACAAGTAAAAACAAACAAACAAACCCCCCAACTATTTATCACAACAATTAATGGGCAAAAAGGAAAGGAGACGACTTCTATGTGAAACCTTTATCTTTGGTCACCACTTTATATGTTGTCACTGACAGTGTGGGTTTTTATTAATTAGCATCCTTACTAAAGTGAAGACTGAAATAACGTTTGAAACACTGATCTATTCAGTATCGTGTTCATTAAGAACCCAGGTCATAAGGTAGAGGAACAAAATCTATTCTTAGGAATATCACATTTTTAACAGGTAGCTCATTAAAATGTTCTTTTAAATCAGATTTATAAAGGGGATAATTAAAGTGACTGCATCAGTGCATTTTGGTTTTTCTGCACACGGTTTAATATGCAGATCTACCTGGGTAATTTGATTTGATAGGCATTATTGTAAAGTGGTGATTTGCGACCAGTTTTGGCAACATCAGTTCAGCCTTTTCATACTGTGAAAAGATGTACCAAAGATGTAAAATAAACTGATAGCTTGATGCAGAATTTGTTTCAAAAATATTATCATTATTATAGTAAGCCCACACAATAGTTTTTCCCAAACTATATCAGCTACAAAAAAAGAAAAGGCAGTGAAAATAACATGTATGGACAAAATTGTCATCATATATACTCTGTCATCATTAAAATATCAGACAAGAACTCAAGCTTTTAAGTTTTGCAGAAAATACTACTAGGAACTGATTGAAAGAACTGAAACTTTTGACTATGTATACAAAACAAAATTAAAAGCATTCAACTTAATGTATAAATTTTTATTTTTCATGTATAAAAGCCCCAAAACATTATTTTCACAGCACACACACACCCACCTCCTTTTTTTTATTTTTATTTTTTTAATTTTTTTGCAGAGGCATGGGGAAAAGTTTGTTAGAGCAATCACAGGGAGAATAAACCATCACAGATCCATAAAAATTGTAAATGTAGTAAATAATCCATACTCAGGCACAAGTTCTGTATTGTATTGACTGTGGTCAGAGACTAAGAAGTGGTTATGTAATACTAACTATATATTCTCAAGGGAAAATCTCCTTACCATTAAGTAAATGTTCAAGATCGTTATGCCGCAAGTACAAGAAAATATTCATTGCCAGCCCAGTAAGTGATAAAATATGTTTACTGGAACATAGGCACAGCCTAGGCACAGCCACAAAGCTGTACAGCTGCGCTCAGCTATATCCCAGCTGAGCCTATCCTGAGCAAATGTCACTAGTTCTCCAATACTGTGAGAATGCAGCAGAGATTAAATCCAGAAGGTGCTATAGGAGTACCTTTGCCTGTGCTCCGCAAAAGAAATATAGCAAAACCTTAAGAACAAAAGACCATAACTTCCAGCTATGGGCACAGGAGGATACCATGAATAATCCAGGTCACTGTCAAATATACTGGACTGTTCTCCTCAATAACTGAGAGAGACAACAGTCAGCAGTACTTCACTTCTTTACTACATTTTGTTTTGTTGTGGCCCATATAGCCTGGATTCCACTGTACCACAATGTAAAGGATGATATGGGGGGCACCAGAATAGCAAAAGTGACTTATTCCAATTGGCATGGCTGAGGGAATAAATGGGTATAGGGTAGGTTTATACCCATATAAATTCTGAGGCTACCTGAAGGCAGCTCAGCGCAGTGTCAATTTGAGCACCTGAAAGTCTTCAGATTTACAGCACCCAATAATAGTTCCCTAGATACTGTGGTAGCAACTAGGAATTTCTGAAGCAAAACCAGCTATTACCTGTATACATTCCTTTTCTGATAAAACCAGAGACAGACTGATACAAAACAGCATCACCAAATCACTATCCTGGCCCTATAATGAAACAAACATATTGTCATTTCAACAGTGTCCTCCAGTCGCTGCGTTATTTCAAATGACTTTTGCATTAAAAAAAAAAGGTTCGTCTGTCTTTTTGCAGTACATTGCTAGTCCCCTACCTGAGCAGCTGTAATAGTGTCACCACAGAAACATATGCAATGTCATATGTCAAAGGAAAGAATGAAGCACCAACATGTTATGCACACGACACACACGAGCACCTGTGGTGCATGATTAGAATAATTTTGTGCCGTAGGTTGAACAATGAGGCAATTACAATAACCATCCTGCATTTCACAATCATCACTTCAGAAATATTTTGTATACACAGTCATACTTACTCTCAGGAGAGGTAAGAGCTGATTGATTGAAGTCTCTAGTGAGAGTATTTTAACCAAGTATGCTTTATCACAGCTTACTGCACTTTAGTTTGTGTTTATGAACACCCAGTGCTGAACATCCCTTGACAGACAATGATGTCTCTGTCTGACATGACTATTACAATACTATGACTTTATTAGCACATAAGCATTTTTCCGTTAAGTTTTTTTGATCTTATTCAATTCTGATGCAACTCCAATGGTTTCACTAAGCAAAGGGACAGAGCTCTGCAGTCTAGTGTGACATTATCCCAAAACTAAGCCAAAACCCTTGAAAATGGCATGTTTTCTACAATAAATGGTGGCAAATCATTCTATTTGTAAGATGTAATTTGAATTTAAAGTTATCTTAATTATCAAATTCACTTAAAGTTAATTATACTTTCAATCCACTTAATACTTTGTAATAAATGTTATACTTCTAATGGATGGGCTCAGTACCCATTAAAACAATAACTTCTTATGAGTGAGATGAGGTCAATTTAAATAAAATTAATCTGTGGGTGTAACAAGGATGGAATTCCAATAGTCTAATATCTCAGGCAAAATACACTTGCCAAGGGCACTTCCATCAGCATGCACCATATTGTTAGACAGTACAAAATACACTGAATTGGAAAGTGGTTTTATTTTATTACTATGGCTTCCAACCACTGGCTTTGGCTTTCTATATTATGTACTATACTACATAAGGTGGTATTTAACATAAAAACCAGAAGACAACCCCCAAAATTTTAAACCTGAAAATTTAATATTGGAGATAGTGATTTTTATATTCAAAAAATTACAGTGAAAAACTACATCCAGTTCTGGGCCATCACATAATTTATGTCAACTTTCTCAGGTGAAGCTTGTGTTTTCTAATACGTTTGAAAAGCTCAGTGAACCTGCTTTTGCAATATACATAAGCAAAGACATTTTTAGGCTATTATTTATATAGAAATTAATACTTGCCTTTTTCTGGCAAATTTCCAGACTCCTTGGGAAAAGCTAAAATAATTCAATGCGTTACTCTTGCTAATTCATCAGTTCTTTCAAGCTTGGCTCCACTGCAGCATTTAATAAATATTTCATATTTATAAATTAGCATTTTTACTACCTAGCTCTTCTCCAGAGTTAGCAGTCAGGTATTTCACCATCTCTAATAGCCAGTATTGTATGCAACATTATACGTTAGAGACCTTATTTAAATGTTACAGTTGCAAAATCAAACAGAATTAAGGCTTCTACATTGATTTAATTTTGGTTTTTTACTGCATATGTATTATAATCACCTTACAAAAACTGAGAGTGCATGACATGGCCAAGACACTCCTATAATATAGAATTCTTATTCCATACTTTCAACACCAAAGGACATAATTTCTTAACTTGAAATCCTCTGCATCACAAACACTGGGCTCTGGCTCATCTTCAGTTCTCTCTTTGAACAAAGGCTTATTCCACAAGGCTCTCAGAAGGCATGCTTCTCCTACTTGAAATTTTCAACCCAAAGCCCTTAGCTGGATTTTGGTTAAGCCTTTTACTTCACAAAACAAAAGGAAGCAGTACTCCCATTCAGAGTAAATTGCTACCATATGACTGCTTGTATGAAACTCGGTTGCCCATTTTTATCTTAAATCCAGAAGTTAAGTGATTGAAGAATCACTTAATTAATCCTCCAACCTTTGGAAAACACTGAATCTCTTTTCTTTCATCTTATGGTTTAAAATATACCTTTCTCATTACAACGTTGTAATGATCAGGTGTATGTATTTGGGGTGGGAGGGAAAGTACTTTGTACTTTTGCAGCTGAAGCTCATTCTCCACACATTAACATATGCACACACAAATATTTATTATGCTAGAACAAGCATGCTGCTTGCTTCTTACTGATTAACATACTCAGGGGAGGAGTTGTACAGCAGTCATTTCTGAATCTGCTGTTTGAATGATTTAAAACTAACCATGATTTTCTTGTTTCAAATGCTAATTTATTTAGTGGTAAAGACTATATTATTGCTTGTTATATGCATATAAAATACTGATTGATTTCCTCCTGGTCTTTCTCTTTTCCATTTCTCTTCCCTTTTGATCTTACTCATAGGTAAAGGCATTAGATAGCACGTATAATGTAAGATATTTACTCATCATAAAGAGACAGTTTATATCACGCATCTTGATTCCCATACAAGTACAAAGAAGAGGAAATTAAGACTCATTTTGAGGTTTCTCCCTTATATACAGCCAGTAATAAAGCTTAGTTAGTAAAACATGATTAACTGTTATTAGGGTATTGGACAACTACAAATTATCCCAAACTAATGTGATTCAAGCTTTATAGAGTCACATGATCCTAGTTTTCCAAGGAGCAGCAAAATATTGTTTTGACATGCTTCTTTAGTAGTCCTTATTTGATTTTTTAAAATACAATTATTATAAATGTTTCCATGACAGCAAAAACCTGAGTCTTAGGAAGAGAACACAGTTACAACGTTCTACCAGTTCATCAGTGGGTTTTCTGTCCCATTTCTGACTTTTTTTTCCTCCATTCTTACAGTCCTTAAAATGTCAACAACAGATACTTTTTCTCTCTATGCCAGAATCAACTGCCCTATCTTAGATACAAAGTATTACCTGGACAGCAAAAATAGAGCTAGAAAGTGTTTGTTCAGAATTCAGTTTAAACCTGCTTCCTTATGATAGGCTATCAGCTGTTCTTTCCTTATTTGATTTATGTTGTGTTCATTTAATACGGATTGTTAATGCTGATATTTTATAGTGCATTATTATCACTGAAGAATATTGCTGGAAAAATCAATAAATAAATAATCACAAGGCTTAGTTACATGTTAGATACCTCCTTAAAAAAAAACCAAAACAAAAAACACCCCCCCCAAAAAAAAAGCCAAACCAAGAACTAAAAAACTCCTCTGTATTTCATCCGTTTTACTCAAACACTCACTCTTTCTTTCTTACACTTTCTGTATGCATTTTGAAGTCTGTTTCTGAATTGCAGTATTTTTACTATAGTAAATGGTAAAGCATGATCTCTACTAAATTCTAGAGATTGTGCACATATTAGCATTGAAATAGGTCACTGCTTTTTTTTAAGTTACATTCATTAAATTGTGCAACTATGTTAACAACGAGGACCATTTCTAGACAGCTTTGAAAATGCAAACACAATTATACGGCTGAAGCTGTAGTCCACATGTAGCAATATCTTATATTTACATTTGATAGGAAAATGTGTTAAAAATAATAGGATGGATTATCTGTTCATATCTCAGCTGTACATTAAAGCTGACTTTGTAGAAAAAGAGGTACTTTCAGGGCATAGTTATCTGGCGCTGGCACCAGAAAGTATTTACCTAAGACATCTAAAAGAATTAAAAGATAATATGGTTGAAATAACCACAAGCACATGTAATCTGTTACCTACAACAGCCTGAGGACTGGGAATGGCAAATATTATGCCAGTGTTTAAAAAAACTCTCTGTGATGATCTGAGAACATGTAGCCTGTAACCCTGATTTTCCTCCAGCCCATAGAAACTATGAAACAGAATAGACTAAGTGGATAGTTGGATAAAAATTCATCTACATGAGATGAGTTAATCTGGCTTTTTTAAACCTGTCTTTTTTGAGAAACAAAATGTCTCAACCTACCAACTCGATAGAGGTCTCTGTACCTGGAGTATTGCATCCAGCTCTGGAGTCCTCAGTACAGGAAAGATATGGACCTGTTGTAGAGGGTCCAGGGAAGGGTCACAAAAATTGTTAGAGGGATGGAACACCTTACTTATGAGGAAACACAGAGTTAAGCTTGTTTAGCCTGGAGAGGAGAAGGCTCCGGGGATACCTTATTTTGGACTTTCAGTTCTTAAAAGGGGCCTATAAGAAAGATGGGGAGAGACTTTTTAGCAGGGCCTGTTGTGATAGGATGAGGAATAATGGATTTAAACTAAAAGACAGAAGATTCAGGCTGATTGTGAGGAAAAAATTCTTTACAATAAGGGTGATAAAATACTGGAGCAGGTAGCCTAGAGCAGTGGTATATGTGGTGTCTTCTCTGATGGAAGTTGCACTCCAGCTAAGGTGCTAACTGGTTCAGTGAAGGTACTGGAGAGATGAGCAGGCTATGCACCATAAAGAAAACTGAAGAGAAGATTTTAAAGGTCTTTGTAGAAAGTCTGCAGAGGTAAGACCATGACCCACACAAATTAAGCAAGCAAGCAAAGAAGGAAGCTGGAGGCCTTGATCACACAGCCGCAGTAGAAGGTAGGTGTTAAGATGGGGAAGGCAGGAAGCTTGTGACTTCTGGCAATAATGTTATCAATGTTATTTTCAGACTAAATCCAAAACACAGCACTGTACCAGCTACTAGGATAAAAAAGAAAAATTAACTCTATCCCAGTCTGCATGAAAAAGAAAAGATGAACAGTAGTTCATGGAGACTCCCTTCTGCAGAGAGGATGAAGGCAACAATCTGCAAGCATGACAGAAGACCAGAACGGATAAACATGGAATTCCTCACTGAGCTCAAACACAGAAAGAAGGTGGAAGTAGATGCAGTTTGCTTGGAAGAAATGCAGGTGCATTTCCTGCAATGTAGGAATGGAGTCACCAAAGCCGAAGCTCAGCTGCAGTTCAAACTAGCAAGGGAGGTGGAGGGCAGTAAAAAAGATTTCCATAAAATTGTATTTCTATAAATGTTGCAAAAGGGCCCACTTTTCTTTAGCCTCCTAAAATTCAGTGCAGGATGTGAGCTAATGACAAGTCAGAAATAAAGACTGAGATACTTAATGCTTTTTTTTGCCTCAGTTTCCATTGATAAGACTTTCTTCATGATTTTCCCAGGTCCCTGAGCCTGTGGTAATGAAGCAGTTCTCACAATACAGAAAGAAAAGTAGGAGATCATTTAACCTACTTGGATGTATAGAAGTCTATGGGATCAGATATGGTGCATCTGAGAATGTTGAAAGGGCTGATGACATTGCAAGGCTGCTCTCTGCCATGTTTGAGGGGTCTTGGTAATTGATGGAAGTCCGTGAAGACTGAAGAAATGCTGTCACGCCAAACTTCAAGAAGGACAAGAAGGAGGATCTAGGGAACTTCATAAGCTTTACCACAGACCCTATGAAACTAATAAACCAAATCCTCTGAGAAATCATTCTGAAATACATTTAAGACATGGTGATTGGGAGCAGCCAGCACAGGTTTACCAAGATGAATTATGCCTGACCAACCTCAATGCTTTCTCTGACAAGGTGACTGCCACTATAGACAGGAGGAGTAAATAGATATTTTATACACTGAGGTTAGCAAGATAGTCAACACAGTCTCCTATAGCCTCCTTATCATTAAACGGGGGACTTACAGGCTGGATAAGTGAAAAATAAGTGGGCAGAAAATTGGCTGGACTGCCAGGCTCAAAGTATTGTGCCCTGTGGTCCAAAGTTCAGCTGGTAGCCAGTGTGGCTCTTCAGGGCTTAATACTGGAGCCATTACTGCTTAATGTCTTTATTAACAACGTAGATGACAGAATAGAGGGCATTCCTCACCAAAACTGCTGACACCAAACTGCAGACAGTAATCAGTATGTTCGAGGGCAGAGCTGCTATTCAGAAAGGCCTCAGTAGGCTGGAGAAATGCATTGATGGGAGCCTTGTGGAGTTCAACAACAAGTGCCAGTACTTGCAAATAGAATGGAATACCATCATGTAGTAGTGCAAGCTTGTGGTAAATTTTAGGAGATAGCTTTGCAGAAAAACACCTGGGGGTCCTGGTGGGAAAGCTGAGCATCAAAGCTGATGCAGCTTTGCTGCATCTATGCAACAAAGAAGTCCAAATGCATCCTCGGCTGTACTAGTGAGAATGTCAGTAGGTCCAGGAAACCAATACTTCACATTTATTTAGTACTTGTAAGACTACAACTAGAGTGCTGCCTCCAGTTTTGGACTCCCCACACAAGAAGGACATGGATGTACTGGCTCAGCAGAGTGCCACCAACATGGTCAGGGAGCTGGATCACATGACATTCCAGGCCAGTCCTTAGCTCAGACAAAAGGCGGTTCAGGGAAGACCTTACTGTTGTTCACGACTACCTTATCAGAGGATACAGAGGTTAATGGAGCTGGACTCTTCCCCAGGGTGCATAGATATGGGTGAAGATGCCATGGACATAAGTTGAAACATATGAAGTTTTGATTAGATACAAAGGAAAAAAAATGCTGGGAGGGTGGTTAAATACTGGCACAGGCTGCTGTAACAGTAAAGAGACTCTTAGTGTATGTCTCTAAACAACCAGAAGACAGAAGGAACTAAGTCGTGCTGCTGATGAGGAGGCAGAGCAGTGATTGCTCTCCAGGAAGGTGAAGGATTCTTTCCTGTGTTGTCTGCCCTGAGGCCACGAATACCAACTGCCCTGGCAACAAACTGCCCAGAGACAAGGACAGACACTGCAGCCCCAGTCAGGGCACAGAGTTAACTAGGTCTGGGGGCTCACCAGATCCCCTGTGGATAGAACGTGCCAAGAGAGCCTGATCCTATAAAAAGGCAAAACTGTCCTTCAGCCAATGGTGCGATGCTCCACCCTGGACCCCAGCCGGATCACTGACTGAAAGGGCTACAACTGAAAGGGCTACAACTTGCTGACGGAGAAGATGTAGCTGGACCCACGGCGTGGTGATCCTATTTCTCTATGTTTTCTTTCCTTCTTTCTTTCTTTTCTCTCTCTACTGAAGATCTTTTTTGAAGAATAAGAACTTGCCAAGACTTTCATTCTCCTGACACAGTTTGAGGGAAATTTACAATAAAATTAATTGTTGTTTCATGTTTCAACCTCTGAAGGGACCATGTTTTCCCCTCTGAACTGTGCAGTGTGGTAAAAGATCAGCTCCCACCTCACCCATTGAGCAGGACCACAAACAGCTGCCTGGAGAAGTTGTGGTATCTCCACCCTTAGAAGGTATTCAGTACTCCATTACATGTAACCCTGAGCAATCCAGCCTAATTAAATCTGCTTTGAGCAGTGACTTGAAAGAGTTGACATTTGAAGAACCCTGACAACCTAAATTATGGTTATGTTTTTCAATGTCTTCATGACTGCATGACTTGAAAAGTGTACGGGCAGTGAAGGATGAAGGATTGTTCATGTTATAAAGTTATTCAGAATAGTAAGGTCAAGGCTTAACTGTTATGACCTGCACAATTATGAGTGGTTTGCCAATAAAATAACTGGTGGAATTTAATGTAGACAAATATAAATTGGTTCATATTGTGGAAAAAATAATTCTAACTTAATATTGAAGGAAAATAGGTTTTGATATGATTGTTACCAATTTAGGATATTAGGCTTATGACAGTTAATTACATCAAAATATCAGCTCTGTAAGTATTATAAATAAAAAATACATACCAAATGCTAGAAATTATTAGGAAAGAAAAAAAATCATGAAGAGCCTTACAGAACACTGTTCACCACTTCAAAATTCATGAGTGACATGTATAGTTAGTCATGTATACAGTTCTGGTCATTCCTCAGATAAAAAAAGGGAGGGGGAGAAGAGAGGCAGGTATTAAGAAAAGAACCACAACATGATCAAAGGTACACAAGACTTGTCATATGAGCAATCACTTAGGCAGGTGTTTTCAATAAAGGAAGACAGATACTGTCAGGGGAAGGGATCCAATACAAATTTAAAAATGACTGGCATAGACATGGTGGCTTGAATCTGTCTGTTCATCATCTCTTCCAAAGCAAGAATCGCGAACATCAAATGAAGTTAACGAGAGCCAGTTTCATAACAAGAATTATAAAGCTATTTGATATACAGCGCTGTGAGTGGTAAAAGTCAGATGGCTTCAGAGGGAAACCTTGCCCAGTTAATAGAACCTAATGGTTAGTAGACATGTAGAAATGATGCTGCAGTTGAATGTGAGTTAAGGAAATGTATTTTCCTTTTCCTGGCTTATATTTAGGCATTTTTTTACCAATATTGGAGATGTGATATGTGACTTAAGAGACCTTTGGTCTAACCTAGGATACCCATGTTGAGTTTTATTTGGTTCATCTGTATGCCCTAATAAAGCTGAAACTTCCTCTGAGAGGTTCTTGATCTATATGCCACAAGTCACACGACCAGATAAGGTACAAAAAAATGAAAACACATCAGTCAAAAACAATTACTGTGTTTACTTTTGTTTTTATATTGCATCACAGTGAATAAGAAAGAAAACATTCAGATATGTGTTTTGTGCTGAATCACCAAGGGGTGTTTGTTAGATCACTGTAATTTAAAACAAAGCACTACAATATTCTGCTTAAGTTTACTTAAAAAAATATCCCATTTATTTTACAAAAAGAAATTCCCCATGGTTATAACATGGAAGGGCATAATTTCCCTGTAATACTTGCATGGGTAAATAAGAGCTGACAGATGGTATAATACACAATAAAACTTTCTATTAGGTTCAAAATATATATTACACACAGTACTCATGTTCGTATATTCCCAATGGCCGTGGTCTAGATCTTACTGAAATCAAAAAGACTATTTCCATTAAATCTGGTGTATAGCATAAGAAATTCAACTGTTTTCCAGTAATTTAATACTTTTAATAAAATATGAACTTGTATAGAGTATTGAGATGCATTGATTTTAAATAATTTATGATCCTTCTCGTTGTGTTTACGTACTGCAGGCTGAAACCATCTGATTAAGCTAACTATATACATAGTTAGGATAGCAAGAACGTATAAAATACATGTACCAATAGCAAAGAAAATTGGTGTGTTTATTTTAGTTTGACTCTTTGGGCATACATTCACTCTGATGCCCAGAGAAAACTCAAAACTGTATTAATACAACAACATAAAAAAATAGGTAAAGCCAATCACGACATGAAGGACAGAGGGAAAAAAGGGTAGAATTTCAGTTGCTGATAATGTCTATAGTGACAAAGGATAAGGAAAAGGCTGCGGTACTTAATGTCTATTTGCTTCAGTCTTTATTAGAAAGACCAATTCTTCTCTAGGTATCCACCCCCCTGAGCTGGAAGACAGGGATGGGGAATAGAATCAAGCCCTCAGTAACGCAAGGGGAAATGGTCATCAATGTGCTACACCACTTGAACAGATACAAGTGTATGGGGCCGGATGGGATCCACCCAAGGATACTAAGCAAGTTGGCAGAAGTGCTCCAAGCCACTTTCAGTCATTTATCAGCAGTCCTGGCTAACCAGGCAGGTACCAGGTGAGTGGAGGTTAGAAAATGTGATACCTGTCTACAAGTAGGGCCAGAGGGAGGATCCAGGGAGCTACAGGCCTGTCAGTCTGATCTCAGTGCTGGGATAGGTTATGGAGCAGATCATACTGAATGCCATCACACAACCAGGTGATCAGGCCAAGTTAGCATGGGTTTATGAGAGGCAGGTCCTGCTTAATTAAATTGATCCACTTTTATGACAAAACGAACCACCTACTGGATGAGGAAAAGGCTGTGGATGTTGTCTACCTAAACTTTAGTAAAGCCTTTGATACCACTTCCCACAGCATTCTCCTGGACAAACTGGCTGCTTATGGTTTGGATGGGTGTACTGTTTGCTAGGTAAAAAACCAACTGGATGTCCAAGCACAAAGAGTTGTGGAGTTAAGTTCAGTTAGCAGCTGGTCACAAGCGGTGTTCCTCACGGCTCAGTACTGGGGCCAGATCTGCTTAATACCTTTCTCAATAATCAACTGTACCTTCAGTAAGTTTGCAGATGACACCAAGTTGGCTGGGAGTGTTGATCTGCTTGAGGGTAGGAAGGCTCTGCAGAAGGATCTGGATAGGCTGGATCAATGGGCCAAGGCTGATTGTGTAAGTTTCAGCAAGGCAAAGTGCCAGGTCCTGCACTTGGGCCACAATAGTCCCATGCAATGCTACAGGCTAGGGGGAAAGTGCCTGGAAAGCTGCTCAGTGGAAAAGTACCTGGGTCCGCTGAACGTTAGCAGCTTGCGTCTAGGCAGCCAAAGTGGCCACCAGCATCCTGGCTACTATTAGCAATAGTGTGGCCAGCAGGTCCAGGACAGTGATCATCCCCCTGAACTGGGCACTGGTGAGATTGCACCTTGAATCCTTTGTTCAGTTCTGGGTCCTTCACTACAAGAAAGACTTTGAGGAACTGGAGCAGGTCCAGAAAAGGGCAATGAAGCTGATGAAGGGTCTGAAGCACAAGTCTGATGAGGAGCGGGTGAGGGAGATGGGGTTGTTTAGTCTGGAGAAGAGAAGGCTCAGGGGGGACCTTATCATCCTCTGCAACTGACTGAAAGGAGGTTGTATCGAGGTGGATATTCGTCTCTTCTCCCAAGGAGACAAGGACAAGAGGTAATGGCCTCAAGCTGAGCCAGGGGAGGTTTAGATTGGATATAAGGAACAATTTCTTCCCCAAAAAGGGTTGTCAAGCATTGGAACAGTCTTTGGAACAAGCACTGGAACAGCATTAGAAGACCAGGGAAATGATGGAGGTATTTAAAAGAACTGTACCGTGGCATTTAAGGATATGGTTTAGTGGCGCACTTGGCAGTACTACGTTAATGGTTGCATTCAATGATCTTAAAGGTCTTTTCCAACCTAAGCAATTCTATGATTCTACAACTGATAGTTGTGACAGAAAAAGGAAGGTTTCCTTATGACTTATTTTCTTTCTTTTCTTTTTAAAAAGATAGCATAAACAAGAAAAAAAATAATTCGACTTGCAAAGGTCTTTAGACTGCAAGTATAATAAAACCAATCAGTTGATAAAAGTACAAAGATTAGTGTCTACAGAGCCATCGTACTGTCTACTCTTTTATATGGGTCTGAATCATGGGTTATTTA